>NMUG010007107.1:0-12234 GCA_002855965.1 Monotropa hypopitys
ATTGTTTGACCAAATTAGGGAACAATCTTTCTAGGATTCCAAAAGATGGATGGCCCAATCTACGATGCCACTGATGTAATAAAGGAAGAACAGTGCTTGTATTTGTTGCAAGAGGTTGACCACATGACAAAGGTGAACAAGCAGGTTCAGGTGCAGATTCTTAAAAATAAAGGCCCCCGTGAGTTTTACCACTGCCAATTATCCTTCCAGTATTCAGTTCTTTAAAGACACAATGTGTAGGGAAAAAGGTCACGGAACAATTTAAGGATTGAGTAAGACTACTAACAGATAAAAGATTAGTGGAAAAATTAGGAACATGAAGAACTGAGGAAAGAGAGATAGTTGGAGAATAATGAATGGAACCTTTCCCAGAGATAGAGGAGAGAGACCCATCTGCAACTCTAACCTTATCTTGACCGGAACATGTAGAATACGAGTCAAAAAAGGAAGAACAACCTGTCATATGATCTGTCGCACCAGAATCTATTATCCAAGGCAGAGATGCGGAAGCAGAGGATGCACTACCTGATATACCCGCAGTAGCAGAAGCCATGATTTTTGGAGTATCAACCCTAGCCATAAGACGCCTGAGAGTTCGCAACTCCCCCTGAGAAAGAGGGACAGTAAGGGAAGCATCTGTCATTGAAGATTCCATACCAACTACAGATCACTCAAGCGTCAATAACAAGGCCAAAGCATAACAACCCGAACAATAAAACCCAGAAGCCAAGAACCCAATAAACCAAGCCGCAATCCTCAATCAAATGGTAATAATCAGTCACACCACAAACACCACAAATGCAATGCAAGGATAGTTGGGTTTGTTGGTTTCCCTGACATAGCCACACAACGGTTGTGAGTTCCGTGGAGGATATCAGCTAACACCAACGGACTAGGCTGACTCAATATGCATGAGCAATGCAAGAGAAAACATAAACTGCAGTCGGACCAGTCTTACCGGAGATCATAACATGCATCAGAAAAAACTCAAACGCTGATATCTCTGAAAAACCAACTCAGATCAGAAAACACAATAAATCACCGGAGATCCACGGAGGCTCGCCGGAGCAGACAATGGCAACGATAGGAGTGCGAGCCAACTCAAGCACAAAGGATACAATACTCAAATCTGTACCAAAAAACCTCAAACAGTCCAGTAGCCTAGAAGCCAAAAAAAGGCCAATGGAAGTCGTCGGAGGGCCGGAGAAAGGGCCGGAGGAAGTCGCCGGAGGTCAGGCGGAGGAAGGCTGGGCGACTGGGCGACTTGCAGGTGGCTCGCGAACACAGGCGACCACTGTCGGGACTGGGTTGCGACAGGCAGGTGGCTCGCGACTGGGTTGCCCTGTCGAAGGAGTGGAGAGACCTTCGTTGGAGACAACCGACTTCTGGGCGACAAACGCCGGAGTGAGGCCGGCGACCACAGGCGGCTAACGCCGGTCCAGCAAGGTCAGAACAGATCTGACGAAGGCCGATGACCGGAGGTGCGCGAGAGAGAGAACACAACGCAAGCTTGAAGAATCTCTGGAGGGCGACTAACGCCGGAAAAGCAATGGTCGGGAAAAAAAGCGGCTAGGGTTTACGGTTGTTGCTCTGATACCATGTGAGAAGAGAAGCGGGAGAAAAAATGTTTCCGTATATTATTCCTTCTCTACAATTGTGAATATATGGACAACTATACATATTAAAGGACAAAATTACCCCTAAGAATAAATGAGGAACTTAACACATGATAAGGATGAGACGCCATACGTAGTTAAGTATCTAATAGCACGGAAGGAGAGGAAATCCAAAAAAGACGACCAATGTATGAAGTTGAAATTAAGTAACTAATATTCACATTGCATGGCATATCCGTTATGCATGTATGGCCTCCTTAGCCAAGCAGGTTTACACCTCTCCCCTTTTCGTTTCTTCAATAGGTACCTCTCCTATTCTCAAAAAAAGTACCTCTCCTCTTTTTCCTTTCCAATAGAACTTGTTAAAAAACACAAGGTAAAAGATGTTATGAATGGAATGATATGTAGCTTGCTGAACAACTACATGCCAAATCAGTACACAAATAACATAACAATGCTGACATAATTACTTAAGAATCAAAGTTGTTAACAGATATTGTTGGATAAATGTTAATTCCATTCATAATGGTATGATCACTACAAGTACACCGCAAGTTTGAAAAGAAGAAAAGATTTGAAGTAGGAAATCATTATTTTAAAGGATGCATAAAAGAACCATGAATAAAAGCAAGAAGAAAAAAAGAAAGGTAAAGTAACAACAAAACCTAGTGTCACCTCATTAAAGTATCTTATCAAAAGGTTCTTGGTGATCCTTCCGATGCCAGCACCACAATCTACAAGAGTTGGAGATAACAGTGAGTCCATAAACAAAAAATCAATGTTTTAAAAGCCTCTAGGCGCTGGTCGGGCTGAAAAAGGGTGCCTAGCGCCTAGGCCGACTAGTCTATTCGTCACCTAGAGAATAGTAGATATTTCTGTTATTTTAAAAAATATTTCTTCTCTTCCCCAAAATTTGAGTAAGGAGGGGTCTACGACAACAAGCAAATTAATTAAGGCTAAAGTAACCACTAAAAAGTAAAAAGTATGTAGTAACAAATCACTAGTACAATTCGGTAAGTTGACTATTCTTCAACAGTGGGGCTAATAGAAGAGTAATTGAAGCTGGTACATGGATTCTTCAACAGTGGAGACCTCAGATAATTCTTGAAAAGAACTTAACAAGGTTCCAATTTTGGCACATTTCTCTAAAGTTCCCTCGGAATTCTGGCATGAACAAGGACTGTGTCACACCCCGAGAATTTATATTCCTTTTCCTGTAATTTCCAGATATTTTATGAGATTTCCTATCACTTTTTCGCACAAATTCCTCTTGGTGTATCTCGGATTTATTGATATTCGGACATTTCCAGTGCTTATATTTAGGTCATGCGAGGTTTGGAATGCTCGGGTAAGTGTTTGGAAGTGTTTGTCGATGTTCGGGTGCTTGCCATGTTTATTTGCCAAGCACACATTTAGATATACGCAATCCCCCTCCCCATTCCCTTCCTCACATTTCGATAGGCAGCATCTCATCCCCATCCCCTGCCCACATATCGATATGTAGGCAGGTTGTTACTGTGTTTGCTTGCAGTTCGATCGCATTTCGATATGCATCTCAGTCTTATTCCCATTGCACATTTCGATATGTGCTCATGGCACATATCGAAATACATGATCCATGTTGGTGCTTGGTGATGCACATTTCGATATGTGCATATGGGACACATCGAAATGCGCCACCTCTGATTCGATTGCTCAGTTTTCTCTTGGGGTACACATTTCGATATGTGTATTGACACATATCGAAATGTGTGTTATTAACGGCAGTTTGGGAACTTGATTCGTGACTTATACATATACTCCCTCCTCTCAAACCATATCACATACACACACACAATACACAACACAACACAGCCGACAACCATCTCTCCCTCTCTCAAGCAATTTCTCTCTCTCTCTCCATTTCTCACCTTCTCTCATCTATATCTCTCAAGCTAAAGAGATCCAGGCCAAAACCCCTTCACAAACGTTGATCCTCGCCTCTCGATCTACCCATCCACGTGCATATTAACGGTGATTATGAAGAACCCTCACCTAGAGTGTGTGTAAGTCATCTCAATGAGGTAGAGATTTCTATCTCTCTAATCTCTAATCTTGGTCTTCTCTCTTCCCCTTCTAGACTTTTTAAAGAAATCAGGATGTTTTCATGTTTGAACGCGTGGGTCTTCGAGATCCGTCGATATCTTGAGTGTTTGAACTCCTATATATGTTTTCAAGCATCTTGTTTCAATTTCAAGATTTCATGGGTGATTTGAGAAAGCCCCAAATTTGATAAAATTCATGCTTTTGGTGGCCTTGTAAAAAGAAGAAATTTGTGGGGCAAATTGATTTATGACAGTGAAAATAGGGTTAAAAGTGTTTTGACATTAGAAATCAATAATTGGAAAATTGTTCAAAAACTCATATTTTAGTCAAATTGATGGGTTAGGAGGATGTTTTCCCTAATCTCAATAAATTGGATGAATGGAAAGAATGAGAAACTTAAGTTGATTAAAACATGAGAGATTAATTGGGTTGGCTATAAATTTATTCAAGAAATTCGTTCTCTGGTTAATTCGTACCCACGACATTATGCAATGGGGGCTTGACTGGGCCCTCCCGACGGGTCGGGAAGATACTAGGAAACTTACGGGTAGTCTAGCTGACAGGCTTCTATCTCGGAAATAGCCGAAACCTAATAAATCTTGATAATATGAGATATTGATTGTGATGGTCCCTTGATTTCGTCAAAATTGACATTGGACTCTATTGACTTCGTCAATGTGGAGATGATAGAACTAAATAAATTAATTCCTTGTTTCTTCAATATGGAGGTGGTTGAAATTAATGAAATGTCTCCTTTGATTTTGTCAAAGTTAAGCGTCTTTGAAAACGTAATAAGTTTGGATTGAAAGGAAAAGAACGGTCTTGAGTCGAAAAGATTTTTAGAAGTAAAATGAGATACTCATACATGCATACTTTACTTTCCTTGCACTGGCACACACTCACCCCAATTTTAAAGATATTTAGATATAGATTTCTCTACTAGACTTTTGTCTAACTCTCTATTTTTAGGTACCGGATCCTACTTTTAGACTGGAGCTGGACATTTCAGATTTTTTTTGTCTGGCATTGGAGTGTGGCACCATGGTAGTTGATAGGTCATTTTTCCTATAATTTATTGTATTTTCTTGCTCCATTTCCGGCTCTTACTTGTAAAGGAGTTTGTAAAATAGATTCACGCTAGTGGATGTGGAGGAGTCCATTGTATTCCTTTCATTTGGCATGTACCTATGGGAAATAAATAAGGATGGTAGTTATTTATCAGTTCACTTATGATTTTATATTGATTTCAAAAAAATGGATTGAAAATTCGGGTTATTAAAATTGGTATCAGAGCTTTCGTTTTCGAAAACCTAGGGACATTGGGGAGACATTTAGTCTCAATGGGTTTCATTGCATGTCAAGTTGTGTGCTTGGAGTGCTTGTATGCATTGCATGAGGTCTCAGAAATTTAAAATTTTTAATGAGTAAATAAATGAGTTCGGGGACACCTTTCCTTGCTGATTGGTTGACTAAGGATATTCGATCCTTGTTGACCCTCTCAGAGTTGATTTTGCCATCGATCGTTTGCGTCTTGACTCCACTTCTATTGTCGTTGTTTGATCCTTGCCTCAGTTGTGAGATGTGGATCTTAATTGTGATTAGATGATTAGACATCCTTAGTTGCCCTCTCTTTGAGGATGTGAGTTCTTGTAGAATCTTGCAATTGGCTCTTGAGTCCCGTTTGATAAATTTCAAGGAACACTTTGACTTGTATTCCTTGGAGAGTGATCTTGTCCCCTTTTACACTAAAAATTCTGATTTCTATCGTCGGATGAAGTGGGAGTGATGGGTTTCTCGTGTTTGGGGCTTGATCCTTGCCCTGTTATTCCAGGATGTGGATCATCCATTTGTTTTATCGATTCTTCGTTACCTCTTGGGTGTTGATGTCGTCAAGGATCCTTTGTTCGTTTGTCTTTGAGTCTAGCATTAATCATTAGTCTAAAACTCTTGCTAAAAGTTATAAAATAATTCTTCGTGTTAGTTTTGGACCTTGTGGTTTCATTTCTGGAAGTTACAAAGTTTTTTTTTTGAATCAATGTTTTGGTCCTTGGCAGACAGCCACGCGACCGGTTCCCCTCTGGGACGCGACCGGTTCCCCTCTGGGATGCGATCGGTCGCGGTTTCCCCTTGGTTTTGGCTTTCCTTTGGCCTCTGTCCGGATTCCAACAGAACACTGGGCAACCGGTTGCCCCTCCTCACGGGACCGGTTGCGGTCAGTCTCTCCGGAAGCGCCCCATGCGCGACCGGTTGGGATGTTGGCCTTGCGGGAGCGTGACCGGTCGTGCGCCCTGCTGTTTGAAAAATTTTAAAATCGTTTTTAACATCTTAAGTCGGTGGAGGAGCGTCTTTAGGGGTATTTTTGTCTACAATTAGCATATTATTAACCCTAAATCGTTTTCTAATAAGTCTCCATATATAGCACTTATTAAGATCATTTGAATATAACACAAGATTATTCTCTCAAAAGCTTGAAGATCAAAGAGACTCCATAGCCTCCATCTTCTTCTTCTCTCTTGGTGCCTCCATTGAAGATGACTCACTTGCTGTATATATCTCTCGTACTTGATTGTTTTTAGACAATCATTGTGCTCAACCTTGTTTATCAATCAAGTTCTTGAGTCTAGAAATTGTATCAAGATCATTTGTTCTTGATTAGGGTTTTTAGCAAGTTCATGTGTCTAGGATTTTTGTATCCTTGATTTTGGGAGTTTGTGTGTCAATCAAAAATTGGTGATTGTTTTGCTCTTGTGTGTCTCCTAGAGTTTTCTAGGGTTTGTGTCGTAGATCATCTCTTAGGATTAATACCTAATCCCACCAATCTTTGTGATTTTGGGGATATCTTCACTTGTGTTAAAATCTCTTCTAGGGATTGAGTGTTTGCCCTATTCATTTGTGGTTTGGAAGGTTGAGATTGTTATTCTATCACTTGGGGTTGTTTCTAGCTTTGTGCTTTGCCCTACCGTCTTTTAGACTTGGTGATTGTATATCAATCAAAATCCTTCATAGGGTTGTTGTTGATTCTATAGCTTATTCTCTACTTTGTGTTGAGTTGGTGTTTTTGGTGTATTGATCTCCTTGGGTATTCTTTCAAAGCCTTGTGCTTTGTCCCTTAAAATATTCTTGTTCTTGAGATTTCACCTATTGTATTCAATCTCTTGTAGGGTTTGTTCTTGCATTAATTTGCTTGACCCTATTAATATTGAGATTAATTGTTGTAACGACCTAGAATTTCAAAAAAAAAATTAAATGAAAATATACTTTTATAATCGATTTATTCTTGGAAAATTAGTTTTCGTAGTGACCGATGAATGTTGGAGTGGTTAGAGTTCCCGGTAGTGGATTGGCACTGCATTGGGTCGTTCCGGCAAAGTATCGAGGGCCTTCTAGGCCTATTATGACCCCGAGGAAATTTCTGAATCCGAATATGTTCTTCACCAATGTCGTAGAAAATTCGATTACGGATCCAACGCAACTTGAATCGTCTCAATCGGAGTTCGGACGAAGAAGTTATGACCAAAACATTCTCGGAACCATTTTTGATCTGGAGGTTTCGTCCGGACCACCCATTTGCTTCGTCCGGACGACGGGTCCCGAAAAATGAATTTTTGGTTCAGGAGGTTTCGTCCGGACCATGGTGGTCTTCGTCCGGACCATGGGGGTTTCGTCCGGACGACCATGACCTTCGTCCAGACGACGGTCTGCTGAATTGCGAAAAATCGCCCTCATTAAGGGTATTTTGGTACTTTTTGCCCATAGGGCTATATAAGGCTCCCATATTTCGTGGAACCCTTCATTTCTTCTTCCTCCCTCAACCCTAATCTCTCTCACCTGTCTCTCCATCCACCATTAAACCTCCATTGAAGCCAAATCGAAAAGCTTCGATTTGGAGGGCTTCCGATGCCCGGATCAAATTTTGCGAAGGAGAAACCTTGTTCCTAGCGGCCGGATCTACACATGAGGCACCATTGTTTCTCCATCCCTCGAAGTTTTGAAATTAGGGTTTTTATGAAGGAGCTCGGATGGAGTTTTATCAAGAAGGAAGGTTGCTCCCCTTGAAGAGAGCTTTCCGGCAACCTAGATATCGATGTCACCTTCTCAAAGTCTCGGGTAAGTCAATCTTTGATAGTGCGTTTCTAATATTGGTCCTTTGGAGACTTGTATTCTCATCGTCGCGATCTTTCCATTGATATGCGTAGGTCCGTTGGTGCAATGGAGATTTTCCGACGATTGCTCCGGCGAACTTTTCCGGCGACTCTCCGGTGGGTAACTTCTAAATCCTACTTGTTATGCTTGGGTGTGCGTATTTCAATTCCATTCATATATTGTCGAATTATCAAGTGGTTGGTTCGTCACACATAGTCGGTTGTCCTCCTATTTGATCCCATTCAATTACCTTGCGTCGGGTTGGTCGGGTGTCGCTAGAAGCGTTAGCGGGTGTCCTTGTGATTATGAATGAGTGCATGTGTTCAATTGATCATCAAATTAAGCCTAGGCACCTTGAAATCATACGTCCGACACGTGTTCGATAAAATGTCTAAGTGAATCGAAATTGTGAACTTGCGGGCTCTATTGTGTCTAATAGTGTCTTGAGGCATAGAAAGACTTGTGGATTTAATTTAGGGGTGTTGTGTTGAAATGAACAAGACTCGGGATTTTGGTGAAGTGTAATGTGATTTGGGTAACTTGGGATCAAAGTCGTGTCAACTCGTGGTATGGGTCATGGGAAGATGTGTATGATTCGATTGGGATGTTTTTGTAAATGTTTGGGTGATCCTTATTGATAGTGAAATGTGACGCTTGTGGAGACATGCTAGGATTGGGATTACTTGTGGATGCTTAGATGATTTGAGTTGTAAAAAAGGGATGGTCGTTGTGTGTCGACTTGGGATGATGATAATAAAATTGTAATAACCACGTTCGTTGATTGAGATCCCCTTGGGAATGAAATGGGCATTGGTGAGATATCATGTGAGATTAGAATGTGAGACGATTGTGTTGTCATTACGGTGGTCTTATGGTTTGGGTGACCTTCCTTGGTAAAGGCGTGGGAACCGTCGGGAACTTGATCTAGCCTTGGGCTTGCTTTATCGAAATGGTGGTAATGATTTTGGATTCACCCAAACATAAAATGAACGAAATGAACGCAATGCACAACCAATACGGGGATGGATCCTACGAGGACCACCCTTGGATAATCCAAAATCCTACACGTGAACATAATCAAATGGAACATTGACATGCGACGTTTGTTGGCGTACGAGGATCCATCTCGGGACTGGGAGGTCTTTGCCCCAACCCTTATATATTACTTTTACATGCCTTTTTGGGAACTCACTGGACTGGGAGGTTACATGCCCCAGGGTGATGGTTTGAGATGGTATCCATCCGGGTTAGGAGGGTTTGCCCTATCCCGCGGTACTGCCCATTGAACTACATTGACACTAAATACGACGCGATGTTACGATCTACTAGCTGTGGCTAGGAATTTCCGATAGAGTTACTTTGATATTGATACGGGAATGGACTTATGATGGGATTCCCGGGATGGTCGCGCCATCCACGACATTGTGCACAATGGGGGTAACTTGAGCCCTCCCAACGTTATTGGGGAAAGCTAGGTAGGAATTGGGTTAGTTAGTCGGCCAACTACTACCCTCTTCCCTCTATCGAGATTACTTGACACTTGTTTTGGAACGGACTTATGATGGAGTTCCAATGGACACTTACGACATAAACGGACATAAAACATGGAGTGGACTTATGATGGGACTCCAACACATATCTATTGATGAAACGAACGTGAGGACTTGGAATGGACTTAAGACGGGATTCCAAGGAAGTTACTTATAAAATACAAAGAAAGGTAACATGCAGTTCCAATATCCTTCAAAGATAAATCAACATCGAATCCACAACATTTATACTCATCAAAGAAAATGTAATGGGTAGGGCAGTGGGGATTCACAGTGTTCTTTTGGATCGTGTTGGGTGGTGGTTTCGGGTGTTGGTCTTGGTAGGATAGTATCTCCGGAATGATATCTATGATTGGGTTACATATTGGTGCTTGTCTGGCGATGAGATTCTTAGTCACTCTTGTAGTGCGTGCGTGTGTTCACCTCACTGTTGGCTTTACTGTTACTTGGGTTTACAATTAGGGTTGCACGATCTCGTGCATGCCTTGTAGTCTTTAGCTGTTACCGTCACTGAGCCGTGGTTTGCTCAGACCCTCCTTCTTTTCTTTTCTAGTCTGTGTTGCAGGGCTAGATGAACTTGGAGTTGGAGTCAGCTGCTGGATTTTTCTCAGGCTTAGCTGTTCCGGTTTTTAGGGGTAGTCTCTCAGTTTCAGCTGTACTTTACTTTTCTGTTGTAGTACTTTCAGTTGTAGCCATTTGGCATCGTTTTACCTTCCGCTTGTACTTCATATCTTGTATAGTGTAATGAGAAAATGGACAGAATGTATTGATACAACAAGTAGTGATCTCCCCTACTATGTATTTAAATTGTTTTCAAAAAAAATGGTTTGAAAATCCGGGGCGTGACAGTTGTCGTTGGAAGTGTTGGAGAAAATCTTCTCCTTGGGTATATTAATCTTAGTTCCAACATACTTTTTGGTGTGATTCCCTCTTGAACTCTTTTCCTTAGGAAATTGTTCCTTGGGCTAAATTGCCTTGAATCACTTTGTGCATTGGAGTTTGGCACTTACCATACTCCTTTGTTAGTCACTCCTCTAGACTTTGTGTCTAGTATCGTTTTGCGATTCATATCGTTTGTTGGTTCTAGCACGCACGTGTTTGACGTTGTTTTGCCTTGTCTACATTGGCCGAAGCACTTCAGAGCCGATCGAGAGTCGGAAATCAGTTGGATACTGTGGAATAGCTAGAGGATAGCAGAAGGGGCTCGGGGAGCTTTGGATAGGAGATAGGTGGGCTTGGTGAAGTTTAGTAACTCTTGTATCCTAAACCTTTGTTAATTCTAGTGAAACCGTAGACTAGGGCAGTAGTTTTTCTGCATAGGGATCGATTGATGCCTATGTAGTTTTCCACTATATATCTGTTGTTCTGCCACTGATTTTCTCTTACTCTCTCTCCACTATACGAGCACCCGTGATTGGTTTGTTTTTATCTATTATATAATCGCTTCCGTTTGCAAACAAACAATCATTAAAATGATTTTGCAATATTCAAGTTTATCAATTAATTTGCATCAAGTATAAATTAAGAATTCATAAGTTTTTATCGGTCAACCTATTCACCCCACCCCACCTCTAGGTTGTGACCTAGTGCGCATTCGCATATTTCACTTCCTATTCAATGTCGTATCCGTATTGATAGTTAGTGGAAATGAT
The DNA here is from genome assembly GCA_002855965.1 of Monotropa hypopitys. Lineage (NCBI taxonomy): Eukaryota > Viridiplantae > Streptophyta > Magnoliopsida > Ericales > Ericaceae > Monotropa > Monotropa hypopitys. The sequence goes on from NMUG010007107.1 coordinate 11,047, forward strand.
GGAACTCGTGGTATCTAGTTGGGCTCTAGTAAGTCATTTATCGTATTTTGTGCGATCTACCTGCTCCTTTGTATTCATTCTCTCCCGGAGTCATGAAATCGTAAATTGAATCCCTAATTCACTCTCAGCAAGCATAGGTGCGAAAGAGTTGTCTGTTGTCATTCTTCCTTATTATGGGAGAAGATGGTAAGGTCATGTGGGACTCTCTGGTTTTTCAATCAGGTTTTCGTCTCGTGCACTCTCGCTTATGTGTATTACCCTCTTGTAAATGCTCTCATCCTGTGGTATTGTCTTGCTAAGATCGGACTGGTTATTATTTCTTTCCCTTTTCCATATTCCCTGATGTATCGCAAGAGCTTTATAGACCGGAGTGGCCGGGAAGGAAGGGAATTAGATGACGATGTATGTTCCTCTTGGGTGTCGTTTGTTCTTGAGAATGTGTGAAGGTGTTGGTTAGTGGGTGTGGAGCGTGGGGGTATTGTATTTGTAGGTCGGTGAGGTATGATTGTGTATATTGTGTAGATACATTGAGAGTTTAGGGTAGAAAGCATGTCTCTTTGGTCGACTGCACCGACAGATATATATTTTGACATGACCGGGTGGGTGTAGTCTGTGTCATGTGGTGTAGGGATGACTTGCAAAGGTTGATTTGAAAAGGCGATTAGCCAGCGCATCTCAAAACAAATTTCCAGAAGTCATTCCAGTACGGCACTAGGTAGGTGTGCGGGGTTGGTTGTATGTTTATATATATATATTATACAAAATATAAGGGTTCGCGGGACCCACACATTTTAGCTTATATTTTCGTCCGTTAGAACTTATCTCATTGTGGTTGAACGAACAGATTTGACACACACACACAAATAAAATTTGCTTCTCTTTGTATCACACACAAATAAGAAACAATCACATCAATACAAGTAATTTTGGCAATCAAATCCTGACAACCCATTTGACACATGGGTAATCTATTATACACAATTTAGATTATAAATTTAGTTTACATTTTTAGCCGTTAGATTGATTTAAAGAAATATAAGGTCGTGATCGAATTGCACATAGATTGTCCACACATATTTTTTAGACATTTTAACAATTTAATTATTTTATAAAAAATAATTAAATAATTGCATGTTAATTTTAATAAATAAATTTAAATTCAGTTTTAATTTTATTTGTTCAATTGCA
>NMUG010007108.1:0-12234 GCA_002855965.1 Monotropa hypopitys
CTGCTACTGCACCGTAGGAGGACAAGCCACTAGAATAGTGTAGGCTCTACCCTGAGTGAACTTACCATGGCCCTGTCCACCCCGGTGTCCTGACAACTGACCAGGAGCTGAAGTACTGGCATGATCCACTCTAGAACCTTGGCCCGATAAAGTAGGACCAATCTGCATATACTGTCTTGGATGAGCCTGCTGCACAGAATCCATATCACTGTGATCACTAGCCTTAGTGGGGCACCCTCTAGAGACATGACCAGATTGGCCATAATTGAAGGAAATCAACTCGGGGCACTCAGTGCGGTAGTGTCCCGGTTGGTTGCAACGATGGCAAATAACATTCGTCTTGGTCGAAACTCCAGGACTTCCGACGCTGGCCTATGAGCCCTGTCCCCTAGAGAAACGGGAATGCTCATGCTGCCTTTTCCTTCCAAAACTACCAAATGAAGAACTGGAACCAGGCACCTGCTTTCATGGTTCCCAAACATGAACATCTTTAGGAGCTTCTTTCTTCGGCTCAATTGTCCAAGCACACTCCACCATATTAGCAAAATTCCTAATCCTCTGACTCATCACGAGTCTTTGGATCGAGGAATACAAACTTTTTTTGAACCGTTTGCATTTTCTTCCTTCCAAACTCACCAGGTCAGGAGCAAACCTGGATAATGTTTGAAACTTCACCGAATTTTGAGTCATAGTCATGGAGACTTTCTCCAACCTCTCAAACTACTCATGGAGTTGATCTCCATACGACTCCAGAAAATATCGACTCTCAAAGATAGCTTCAACCTCCAACCACGTCATAGCTCCAATAGGATCCTTGGAAACCTAGGGGTTTAAGTCCCTAAATGCCCTTAGTGCATCCCTATGAGCTTCCATCATTGTAGACCACCATTCATTGGCTTCACCAATGAACTGGTACAAAGAAAAATAGATTCTTAGGTGATTTTCCTAGATCTTCAACATGTCCAGAATTTTCCTAATCTCAGATATCCAATGATTTGCTGCTAAGGGATCCCCTTCCCCATTGAACTTGGAAGGAGCCATTCTGCGAAATTCTCTAAGGGCATAAACAACTCGATCATCCTGAGCTTCCCTAGGAGCACCCGCTCTACAGGTTGCTTCAGCCATTGCGACAACAAATTCCCGCATGAACTGACTTGGAATAACCAGTCCCTCAGGAGCTGGCATGATAGGAGGAACAACCTCAGGAAGTCATTGTGTTGACCAGTAACTTCCTGGCTACTTGCATCAGGAACTGGGAGTGAACTACAGAGAGAAAGAATACTTATCATTAGTTTGAATAAAGACTCATACCCCAATAACAGGGTAGGATAGACTAGAAACAACCACATATACAAGAATGGGAGATCCACTTCTCAATAATGAGGCAAGAATACACTAGATATCATCTACTGGAGTCAAACTCACAGGAGTAACAAGCTCAAGACAAGGGTCCACTAGAGGATCGACATCACCCTAGGACACACCACTTAGATTAGAAGAATGATCCAACTTAGATAATTCTTATAAAATGGGTCCTTATGCAATGCATACAAGCACTACAAGCACATTATATAAATGCAAGTTCAAAACAATGCACCCATTGAGACCAAATGTCTCTCCAAAGACCTAAGTTTTCGAAATGAAAGCTCTGATACCAGGTTGTCACACCTCGGAAGTTCAAACCATATTTTTTTGAAATAGAAAATATGACAAAAAGGACAAGTAAAATAGACATTTACCCAAACCAAGTGCAGAAATAAAAAGGGAATGAGGATACCATATGAAAGTAAGCAAATGAAAGTTTAAGGTTTACAAGTCCAAATAAAATCACAGTCCGGGTACATAAAATAAAATGAAAGACTAAACCAAGTAAATCAAGGATACCCAAGGATGGCATCCAATCCTCCAATCTTCAAGCTAGGCAGCCGAGTCTGTACCTAAAAATAAAGGATTAAGCGATTGCCTAGTAGAGATAATCTCCACCCAAGTATTTTACAAATTAGGACAAAATATGCGAGTGCGAGAGATAAATAAATATGCATGCAATGAAGACCATTTTCATAGTTTCAAAACCATTTCCAATTCCTTTCCAAAATCAATTACAATGACTTATTGATTTTCTTCCAAAAAGCTCAAATTGATGAAATCAAAGAGAATAAAATAGTTTCAAGTTCTCATCTCAACCTTGACGAAATAAGGGAGGCATAAAATAATTTCTTGCATCTTCTCACCTTGACGAAACAAGGGAGTCACGTACAAAAACTTTAGTCAAGATTAATTAGGTTTTGGCTTATTCTACAGTAGGAGTTCGTCAACTTAACTACCCGTAAAGTTCCTCAGAATTTCCCAACCTTAGGGAGGGCTCCAGTCAACCCCCATTGTCCAATGTAGTGAGTGTGAATCCACTCAGGGAACGAAATTCTTGTATGTATAATATAGACAACCCAATGCCTCTATCATGTTTTAGGCTAATTAAAAATATTCATTCATATTTCCATAAAATTCCATACATTAGGGAATCCCAATTAATGACCAAAATATGATTTTTCTTAAAAATAATTTCCAATTTCTCAAATTCAAGTGTCAAGAAGGTCATAGGACCATTTTACAACAATCAATTTCCATCGATTCCAACCCAATTTCAAATTTCCTTTATGACTCATTTTAAGGTTTTACGAAAATTGGGGCTTTAACAAATTAACTAGGGGATCTTGAAATTGAAGTCATAAGGAGTCTTTTAAGACCCATATGAGCATAAGCCCTCAAGAAATTCATGTATTAATTTGACCCACAAACATCACCTACGAAAATATCCTCATCCTAGTAAAATCTAGAGAGGGAGAAAGGAGCATACCAAGTAAGGAGATAAATGGAGTAGAGAACTCTACCTTGGATGAAGATTCACTTACAAACCCTACGTGAGGGGGGTCTTAATACCACCATGAAATTTGCACGTCAATGGAGAGAGCTTGGCCTCCTCTTCGACATTGATGAATGCAAAATCATCCAAAGCTTAATGAATCTTCGAGGATTTTAGAGAGAAGGGAGACAAAATTTGGGAGAGAAAGTGAGAGATGGAAGAGAGAGAGAGGGAGGGTACTGAACCAAAAATGAGTCTTTTCTCCTCTAATAGGGTGTGTAAAACAACCCTAAAATGACAAAAATACCCTTTATTTAATCTGCCAGAAAATCACCCTGACAGACCCGAAACCGGTTATGGGAGTGGTGGAAACCGGTTACGGATGCATGGAAATCGGTTACGAATGCATGGAAACTGGTTACGGATGCATGGAAATCGGTTACGGATGCATGGAAACCAGTTACGGACACCTCTGCACAAGAAACTGTTGGGAATATTTTGGACACAGTTTCTCCCTCCGAACTCCGATTGATACGATTCAAATTGTGTTGGATTTAGAACTAAATCCTCTATAATTTTTAATACTTCAGGTCACAACCCAACATGACAATTAACAAGGTAATTATTGAATTAGTGATATAGTAATATGATAGTAATAGATTACAACTAATAACCACACTACAATAGACTACGACTACTGAAAATCTGAAAATATTGATCTCATAAATATGTACTAAAGATACAACAACAGAGCTCAACTAACTGGGTATAAACAAGACCCAGGCCCAAATAAAACTGAACAACTGAACATCTGAGATCCTACTATAGGCTACTGAAATATAAAACTGAACAACTAACAACTGCTGAAACCAAACGCACAGAACCTCCATACTAGACATTGCACTACAACTCGAAAGGTGGACACGCTACTCGCGGTCACCTAAAATCGTGTAAAAACACGTCAGCACGATGACGTGGTGTATATATAAGAACAATGTTTATAAGAAGTAAAGTAAGAGTCAAATCTCATTTTCAAAATATCTCATTTCTGTTTACAAAACCCTTAATAAAATATAGGATTTTCTTCTCTTTATATCCAATTCCATTCAACAAATTTCTTGAATTACAATACATCCTTCTCAAACATTTTCCACTTTCCTTTTCAAAATATCCTTTGTAATATATTTCTCAATTGTTAGATTGTTAACTTTTCCTCTTCAAAATAGTTTCTATTGGATCCAATAATGATCCATAAATCACATCCTTCACAAGATCGAGTAGGAATCTTTCATAACTTTATTATCTTGCTTTTGATACATACATACATACTACTAATATAGCCAAGGGTCATTCAAATCCGTTGACCAAAGTTAATTCTAGATCTGTTATCCAAATAGGTAATCTCTGATAAATACACAGGTAATGAGTTTGCGGGCCGCTCCACCTTTCAGCGGTAAGGTACTAGCACCCAACTTCCAGATGCATATAAATATATGTACTGAATCGCATTGCCTTTTTAGGACAATCATCAACTCTTCGACATAAACCCAGAGGTAGGTTTCAAGGCTAGAACAATATAATACCATATAGATCTGCCAAAATACTTTATAAACTATTAATTAAAAATCCTATCCATTTCCCTTCTTTTCAAAATCACTTAACAATTTCCATCTTCTTCTTAAATTTTCAAGACACCAAATATTATCTTCTAAAACCAACATAAACCATTTCTTTACCTTTTTCTTCTAAAAACCCTTTTTGCGAAGTTCTTGCTATAATATAAATATATCAACTTATTTATAAAGTTCTTGAAATACTCACTTAATATGAAGAGTTTATGCCATGCCTTTTCTTTTCCCTGGAATGTCCGATGAATATGGCAACTCCGAATCTAGCATTTAAACAATGCAATGCATAAGATGGCTATCTAAAATGGTACTACTTGAATTCTTAAAAAATTCTAAGTATAAGGATTTCATAGGTTTTACTAAGGTTTTCATTTGTTTTTCGTAAAGCTTTAATAATCTAATCTTTTTAATTATTTTAGGCAAACTGATAGATTTCTCTCGTATACTCCTAAATTTTGTTCTAAACATTTTTGGATTACCCAAGATGCCTAAATTTTCAGCCCTAAATCTGACTGGCCACTGATCTGCCCACCGCCAGTAGGACCGGTGGAACCACCGGTGGAACCACCGGTGGATCCGGTGGTGGTGTCGGTCTTGCTACCAGTCTTGGTACCAGTCTATAGGACTGTGATTTCTTGATTTTTCTTTCTTTGATTTCTCTTCCAATACTAAACTAAATTGCTTCTAGTAAAATTCGGTGGCATCCTAATGTTGAATACAAGAAATTACATGAGATTTGGCATAAAATTATATTGATTGGTTGAGTTTCGGTAATGTGGTTGAGTTTTGCGAAAACTTGGTTTCCTATTAGATGAAACTACTGTTCATATTCTTCGTCAAATGAAATTTGATTTCTGGATTTGGTACACTTCTAAAATTTACAAATCCCTCACTCAAAGACTTACTCACACTCTCTTAATCAATTCTCTCTCTCTCTCTCTCTCTCTCTCTCTCAAACTAATCTCAGATTGCTTCCAGGTTGATTTTACGTTATCAAAATGAGTTGATATAAAATATGAGTGTATAAGTTGTATAGCTTTTGAACTTCTTACGTCTATGGCTGCCATTCTCATAAATTTCAACACATCAAGTATTTTTTCCCAATTCTTGACACCTTGCCTCAATTTTGACACCTAGCTATGAAATTATACATATACATTGATTCTGTATCGAACCCCCCTCCGTGGCATCCTCCTTGTTCGACACCCAGAAGTCATTTTTTACTTTTCTTGCAAAAATCACACAATTGACCTTCAACTTCCCGTCTTTGCACTTTAACCCATATGGTTTATTATTCTCTTTCAATTACTTCTTATTCATTTTATTTCATTTTTTTAAACTCTAAAAATTTCCAAAAAAATTCAATAAATCTTATTTGATATTTCCGAGCTTCTAAAATTATTTTAGATATTTTTACTTTATTTCATAATATTTTTAATGATTTGATTATCTTATTAAATCATTAATTATCACTTAATTAATTCATAATTAAATGATTAAGCCTATTTAATGTGAACAAATTTCACAATTCTCCCCTACTTATCACTTAGAGGCATAGTTATCGTTTTCTTTTCTTTTAGTTTTATTTTCCTTTCTTTTGTCATTACTATTTAAAATAAAATCGGTGCTGCACACTTGGCTTCCATTAGCAAGTAGTTTTGGACTAATCATCTATCATGTAGTTGTAGTTGGTATTATGTTTTTGCAGTGTTCTTTGCTTTTTTCTATTGGCCTTGTGGGCATTGTCGACTATGACTCGAGGTAATGGTTGTTGGGTGGTAGACTTTCCACCCTGGAGGTACTCCGCTTTCTCCCCTTATTTATTGTCTTTTGCATTGAGGACATTACACATTTTAAGATGGGGGAGTGGCAGATGTTTCCATGATTGTACCTTATCTATTATTTTTTTCCTTTTATTCCCATTTTAGGGTAAAAAAATTCAAAGCAAAAAAATGTTTTGAATCATTGGTCTAGTATAGTCGCCTGTCGCTTTTTCCCTTTGAGACAAGAATAAAAGTATATCTCGCATTGTCTACATTACGGACCCGTTCGATTGTTATGTAGAATAAATTATGAATTACATTTGCATGGATTTTAGGATGTTGTGAGTTTTTACTCTATTGCATGAGTAGGATTGTGTTGAGCCTTGTTTGGATTTGTTGTGACATCTTAGTTCATTTTACTAGCTTGTTGGAAAAATTGTCTTGGCACCTAGATTTAACCCATTTTCACTTCACGAAAATTTAGGCTTGAGTCTCTTGTGAGTTGCACCTCGATTGTCTTGATGGCTAGTTTATTGGAGACTTATTCACTAGTGAGCTTATAGCCATACTTTTCCTTGGAGTGGTGCAAATAAACTCTTGTTGTCACGAATAATAATCTTATGCATTGTTGATCTCATTATCTTTGACATTGAGCATTGGGAATTCACTATTATAGACATATCTTGTGATTTTGCATGCACGGTTGTTGTTGGACTTAGAAAAGGATTTTAGGCAATCTTTGACATTTTGGGTTGGTTCGTTCCTTCTTACATGATTACCCATTGCTTGCCCACTTAAGCCATCACATGAACCTTTTTCTTGATTGAGTCTTTAATTTCATATACTATGTCTTGAGAATGGTTTGATTCATGTTGGGTATGTATTTGGAGATATAAGGTGGTTTATTTTTGCTTTGTATTCATTGTTGATGTACCCCTCCTTTCCTAGAAAAATCACATGAAAAATTCAAAAATTGGAAACCATATAAGTTAGGGGGTCACCTATTATTTTGTATGAAGAAACATTGTTGTTCTTAACATTGTTGGGATGTATTGGAGGTTGAGAAAAATAAAAAAAATGCTTATGGCATAATTGAAAAGAAAAGAAATTGAGTTGCATTTTAGTTGACGAGGGCCATGTCTATCGATTTGCCCTCTACATTTGTACTTTTCCTATTCTCAAGCATTAAATTGTTATACCTTTTGCCCGATACACTTCCCTTACCTAATGCTATAACCGTAAGAAAGTCCTAATTGATACTTATAACAACAATTACTTGTGTATGTTGATTGTAGACATATTACCTTTTCTTAGCATTATTTAATCATGAGATCATATCTACTATATTGTGCATCCTTTTCGTGTCACTTTGTACGAGATGTTTTGGCTTTATTATACATATTTCCGCCCGTACATATGAGAGTTAGTCTATGTACCCATGTTTCGAGTCTTATTTGTTGAGTGCATGACACGATGTGAATTAATGTCGAGACTCGGTCTGGATAGACTTTTGGGTTGTGTCTCACTTGCGATGGAAATATTTTCTTACAAACATATTAGATTTTGGTTGCCATGACTTATTTTTGCCGTTCTAGCATGTTGAACTTTGTTTTCCCACATGTATTTTTTAGGATCCACGTTCCTTTCTTTTGTTTGGAGTTTGGCTTGCATCTTAGATTCCATGTGAAAGTAGTTCACTACATTTTTTGGGTGATTGTTGCTAAAACCCTCACGAGACCTTACTCATCCTGCTAGGGCCACCCAGGGGTTTAAAGGACCTATCCCTTCATTTTCCGTAGTTGTTGTTAATTGGTTTTAGTTATAGAGTGAGTTTGCTCGGGACTAGAAAACGATACGTTAGGGGGAGTGATTGACACACGATTTTGTGTTTTGGTGTGTCTATTTCCTTCCTATTTTGCTATCATTGTTTTTTTATTGTTTCCTTTTAGTACATATGCATTTTAATCTTGTTATCTAGTCTTTGATTAATTTCTAGGTTATTTGGTGATCTACGCACGCATTCGGATGTCCACGGGACCTCCCGGGCCATGATGATGCACTTGGGGAAGGACAGAGCAATAGTGAATGAATGTTTTGGCCATTTTGAGGCAAGGGACCAGTCTCCCATACCTTCGGGGACCGGTCCCCCAATTCCAGTAAGAAACATGGTGCCCGTGTACCGATCACCCGTACCTCCGGGGACCAGTCCCTCCTACCATTTTCTACATTTTCAGACCCTCATTAAGGGTATTTTGGTCTATAGACTTTAGGGGGTATATATATTGATGTTATATACGAACTTAAATAGATCTTACATTATAGTTTAGGTTGTATTAGCATTTGGGAGGAGAGAGCTTCTCTCTCTACCTCCTTTGTACTTCTCTCTTCTTTTAATCAAGCTTCCCTGGTGTTTTAGTAAGTTTTCACTTATTTAACATTGTAGGTATCGTCCTTCTCTCTCTATTTATATAATTTGTTTTGTGTGTTATATTGTATCAATTTTGTACTTCTATTTCCATGTATGTTTTCCTTGTGTTTCTTTGATTCCTATGATTATAGTAGGTTGTATGGAGGGCTAGCCTCCTTGATTTGGCCATGGAGTGACTATCACTTCTTGACTTAGGCTAGACTTGGTTTCACCCTAAAATGTGCTTTCATGTGGTGGGTTATGGATGTCTTAGGTTCATATCTTATGTCTTGACCTAGTGGTGTTATCACCTTGATTGAATGTGGCTAGTGACGCAATCCATTCAATGCTTGGTGCGATGTCCCGCTAGGTGCTCGATGAAATGTCCCAATAAATGTAGTCCCATAGAACACACTCATCTTTAGATAGTTCTGATGTCTTGAGGTTGTATTAGAGCTTGGAGTATGTGGTTCCCTAATTTAGGTTTAGATCGGTGTTGTTAACATGTTTGATGGGGTGTCGACAATGACCTTGGCACACCCCATGCTTTTAGATATGTCACCCTTGGTGTTAGGTGAAATGTCCATGAGAATCGAATTCTTGCTCCAGTACCATCTCTTGACTCTTGTGAAGTCGAACCTATCCTAGGTTAGGTGTTAGGAACTTTCATGACCATTCTGCCTAGTTAACTTAGTTTAATCCATCTATCTATTATTCTAGGTATCCTAAGTCTCAAACCAAACGAAATACAAGGATAGCATCCTTCCGCCATCGCGTGCAAAACCATACCTCTTTACCAAACAAATCCCTTGGACTCACTCAACTCTCTGCATATCGATCTCGAACTTTCCGCTCTACTTGTTAGAGTAGTATTTTCGTATTTTATAAACTATTAATGTCTAGTCCCTTGGACCTATTTCCGACGATGCGAGTTTTGGTCTAGTAGACTTGCTCGAAAAGTAGACGAGTAGCTGCTCATACCCTTCTTGCCTAACCAGTGTTGAGCTTACTGCACGTGCCATCACAGCCAAGTAAAGGTGGAGCTCCTCCCCCTACTGGTTTGGTTAGGAGTGGAACTGATGAAAGGTAGGCCTTGAGGTTGCCAAGGGCGATCTTATATTGGTCCTTCCATGCAAAGTGCTGATGGCTGTTCCTCCTCAGCACCTCATAAAATGGTTGACATTTGTTTGAGGAATTTCCTGGAACTGACACTGAAGGCACATTTCGAAGCATTGAGGCGAAGTTTGTGCTCCTTCAGGATATCGAAGACGTTCTTCAAGTCGGCTAGGTGGTGGTCTTAGGCCTTTCTCTTGACCACCATGTCATCTATGTAAGCCTCCATTGTGTCACTGAGTTAGGATCCAAACATTTTGGTGATCATCCTATTATAGGTTGCCCCGACATTTTTGAGACTGAAGGGCATCACTCGGTAGCATAATAACCCTCGAGGGGTAATGAATGTCGTCTTCTCCTAATCCGGGCCGAACATGGAAGTCTAATGATACCCCCGATAAGCATCCATGAAACTCATCCAGGGGTGTCTGTCCGTTGAGTCCACCAGATGGGCAGTCCTCGGTAGAGGGAAACTTTCCTTCAGACAAGTATCATTTAGGTTAGTGTAATCCATACAAACCCTTCACTTGCCATTCTTCTTTTCACTACCACGGTGTTGGCTAACCATGTGGGATATTGGACTTCCCTGATCGCTTGCGCTTCTGTCAGCCAATCGAACTCTTCTCTTACAACTTTAGTATGAATTGTTGTCGACCTTCTGGCTTTCTGCACCACTGGCTTAGAGTCTGGTCGAACGTTGAGATGGTGGGTTATAAAGCTTGGATCCACCCTCGACATTTCGTATGGTGTACATGAAAATACTTCTATGTTGCTTTTCAGAAGTTCTACCATGTCCGTCCATTCGGCTTCGGTGAGGGATGAGCCGACAAGAAAGAAGTGCTCTGAATCGTCTGCGCTTAGAGGTACGGTAACAAGGTCCTCCATGGCTTTCTCTAAGGCACTTGTACCAACGTCCTCCAACACAGACTGGTCTGGAACCTCCACCCAATGAACCTGCTCGGGAGTTACCTTACTTTTGACCACAGCAATATAGCACTGCTCGGCCGCCCTCTGGTCCCCCCGGAGCTCTTCCACACCTTTGTTGTCGATGAATTTAATAACTTTGTGGTAGGTGGATGCCACTCCCCTGATACTGTGGACCCATGTCTGGCCCAAGATGGTATTGTAGGGGAAGGGATATCAACCACCACGAATTCCATATCGGTTGTGACTGAATCGGCAACCACGGGGATAGTTATCTTGCCAAGCGGCCAAATAGAAATCACATTGAACCCTATGAGTGGCACATCGGTCAGTTGCGAGTCTCTATCTTATACCCTATTTTTTGAAAAGGGAGTAATACATCATGTCAGTTGAGCTGCCGAGGTCGACCAGGACGCTTCAGACGTTGCAGTCTTCGACCTGTAATGTGACGACCAAAGCATCGTCATACGGGTGCTGAACCCTATCGAAATCTCTTTCAGAGAAGGAATGGTATATCTCGAGTCTGGCTTGGCCTTCTTTACAACCAGCTAGACCGACACGATTTCCTTTTCGGTGACCTTCTCCAACTCGGCCTGGAGCTTCTCTTCTTGCCATCGGTCCACTATACCATGGATGATGTTGATTGTGTGAAGCTCCAGCTTCTGATCCTCCTTAGCTTCTCTGCCAACTATCTTTTCCTCATCAATGTAGGGCCCGAGGTGACCAGCTGTTAACATTTCTGCAAGGAACTCCTTGTAGGCCTTGCAGTTTGTAGTCAGGTGGCCCTTTTTCCTATGGTAAGAGAACCTGAATTAGTCGTTACCCTTTCTGGGGGACCCAACTATTTCTTAGGCCATCTAAAGAAAGGCTCCTTCTCGATTTTGCAGAGGAGGAGATAGATGGGCTCTTTGAACACGATGGTATGAGCCACAAACTCATATGGCTTGTGGGTAAGGAGCTCCCTTGTTTGAACCATTTTGGTTTCCTTTTTCCTTGCCGAGATGCGACTTCCTGTGCCATTACCGGAGCATTGCTCCACTTTGCTTCTTTCAGCCTTGGACTTCTCTAGTTTTTCCTAGAGCTCAATATAGGACATGATCTCGTTTATTATGGATGGTTAAAAGAGCATCAGATCTTCGAACCCTCAACTGGAGTGGTCCAGGCTGAGATTGAATGACATCACTACAATATTTTGTTCGTAGTCTTCAAATCATGTTGTAGAGGTCCCAATACCAGGCTGTGTACTGGCGCAGATATTCTAACCTTGCTCGGTGAAACTTGAGAAGGGAATCTACCTCTTTGTTTACCCTAGAGATGGTAATGAAATGGGACAAAAAGGTCATAGATAGATCCTTCTAGGATGTGATTGATCCCGTCGACAGTCGGTCGAACCAGAGTAGTCTGACCTCTCCCAAGCTGAATGGGAATAGTTTGCACATTAGTGCATCATCTCTAGAGTACAAAGACATCATCTGTCGAAAGTGGATGATGTGGGTGTACGAATCCATATTGGGATCATACTTATTGAATTTAGGGGCC
>NMUG010007109.1:0-12233 GCA_002855965.1 Monotropa hypopitys
GAGTCTCGTAGGAGGCCTTGTTCTTGGCCTTCAAATTTATAAAGGCCAAGTGTTCGATAAAATATTGATATAAGTTTTAGAGGTTGGTATGAGTCTTGGAGTTTGATCTAGGGATTGTAGGAGATGTTAGTGGAATTATGGAGTCCTTTGATAGCCTTAGAATCTAATGGCCACCATTTGTTCGACACATTTCCCAAATGGGCTATGGGCTTCAATTGTGAAGGCCTCGGGTTGTAACAAGGCCATTTGGGGTTTTAGGTGACCCTGACATCATGTGGGTCATATTTGTTCAATGGCATTTTATGGATTGGGCACTTGAGTGAAATGAGGATTCTCATGGGTTGGCCTAGGTGTTTTTAAAGAGTTGTAGTGTCCCTTGAGAAATTGGAGACTTTCCTCGTGTATTGTGGTGTTGTGGCACAATTGGGGAACTATTGGGTAAAAGCATAATAAAACGAAATATTCCCTGAACTTTGTGATGGTTGGTATGGACTCCCTTGGCATCGTCAAGGTAGAAGGCATTGAAAGAGATGACGGTATCTCTTGATATTATCAAGGTTGAGTTGTGATTTGATGAATTAAATAATATACTCAACATATGCAATAGATGTCAAAAATGGGAAATGTGCCCTATGAGGGGTACCTACATTCAATCTTGAATCCTTAATTTTAAATTCACAAATCTCATGAAATTAAAGAGATAAATGTATATGATGATGATAATGGGTATTTCGTGCCTAAGGTGATATCGATCACCCTTAAACGTGTTAAGTGGTATGCATACTTGTTAGTAGTTAGAGGTTTTCCTACTGAGCGTGTGGATAGCTCAAACCCACTTCCCCCACTTTTTTGTGTTGCAGGGATAGGACTTGTCGGTTGGAGTCCTTGGAGTAACTGCAGGAGTTTCTGTGGAGGTTGTCTCTACCTTGTTCCTTCCATTTTGTTTAATTTAGTAGTTGTTGTCGTTTGTTGTTGTACTTACTGTTCTTTCGCTTCCTTGTACTCTTTGTACCATTTTACCATGTTAGTGGATTCACTTCACTTATTGAATGCCTCGTGGGTTTGATACATTAGGTAGCGAGTCACCTTCTACCTACATTACCTATTTTATAATATTTTCAAAAAAATGGGTTAAATTTTTCGGAGTGTTACACATTTTATCTTTTCTTGTACCTTCACTTATTAGGAGACTTTGTTCTCCATCTTTATCTTGATTTCTTAAGTTAAGAAATCAAGTCATGCTTACCTTTTAGTGATAGGTTGTAAACCACCTTCGAAGGTCCTAGTTGTAACAATTGTAGGTCACCCCCGAAGATCTAAATTGTAATGGTTAGAGGCCACCCTGGAAGGTACTCACATGTTTTGTAATTTGTAATCACATTCGGTGATTACTTATGTTATGGAATCATTCATACATTGTGGGAGAAGTGGATGTAGGTAGGGAGAGAAATGTCCTATCGAACCACTATACATCTTGTGTATTCTCTCTCTCGCTCTCTCTCTATCTCTTTGCACTTTCATTATTGTGATTGTTATATTTTTTTTATCAAAATATATTTTCAATCTAAATTCAAAGAATCAATACAATCCCAGAAACCTCATCCGTTGTCGTATTGCAATAATCTAGGTGCAACAGAAGGGTTTTGACATTGATTCTAGAATTGAGATTAATATATATTTGATATATTTTTGTTTGATTTCTTGCATTACAAGTTTTAATCGATTAAATTTTTATTTGGTCATCATTGTTGGTAGACCAATTCACCCCCCTCTTGGTTGCCTTTGTCGACCAACAAGACAAATATAACACCTTTGGATACCCAATTAACCAAATACATGAGATTTTTTTCATGACTCAAGTCTAGAACCAAGGACGGGTTTTATACAATCATGGATTTCATATTCAAGAAATACAAAGGCAAAGAACACACATATATAATAGACATTTATAAATGAAACCTTGAAACCCTAGGCGAGGGTTCCTGATAAGCAAGGTCGCCACCAGGATAGATGCATAGAGGAGAACATGAGCTATAGTGTTGGAGAAGAAAGTTTCTCCAAAACTCGTTGGTTATGGAGTTGGAGAAGAGAGAAGGTGAGATAGATAGAATATATGGATGGTTAGGAGAGGTGGCTAGTGATATGTATTGTAGAGAGAAAAAGTAGGGTTAAATGACTTAAAATGATTAAGTTCCCCCCTTTTATACCTCCTAAAAGAATACCCATCTGGACACACATTTTGGTACACACACCCAAATGTAGAAGATACATATTGAAATAAGAGAAGAAAAAGAAGAAGCTCGGAATAGGCAGTGCCTTTGTATATCGATATGTAAGGGGCTTCATATCGGTATATGACCTATATAGTCATATAACGGAATACTTCAAGGGATATGAGTATGAAAAACATTTCAATATACTAAACAATAGGCATATCAATATGCATGAAGGGAACATACCGAAATGGAAGTCTACACGTATCGAAATGTGATATTCCATAGAGAGGAAGCCACAAACACAATGCCTTGATATTTCAATATGTAACATCGTGCATATCAAAATGTGACCTGTATATGGGCATATCAAAATGAATCAGAAGGAAATGAGAATGAGGTATGCTCAATGGTATATCGAAATGCAAGGGAAAGGGGATATACCGAAACGCTGCAAACATATCTAATGATATATGAATCTTAGCCAAGGGAACCCAGAAATAGTGCCTTTGTATATCGATATGCAATGCCATGCATGTCGATATACAAGTCACATAAGGGCATATCGAATTGGGGATTAAGGAATGCGAACGAGGCTCAATGAGGCCATATCGAAATCAGAGACATCCCATATCGAAATGCAAGAATTGGTATGGTGATTTAACCATTGCCATATCAAAATGGATTAATAGGAATGGGGATGGGAATAAGGAATATGTGTATAGAAATATTGACCAGCTCACTCTCAAATATTTGGGCATTGTCCCAAATCTCATCAAAACCCAAACCCATTCACCTCCAAACTCTTCCAAACTCAAACCAAAACATTCCCAAACCTAAAAACTTCAATAATCATGACCACGAGATGGCTTGAACACCAATAAACTTACCAGGGAATTCATTAAATTATACAAAATATCGAGGAATACATTTACATGAAAACTTGGAGTGTTACAATCTACCATCCTTAAAGAAATTTCATCCTCGAAATTTGCTGTGACAAGAGAATAGAACACAAAAGATGTCACGACAAGGACCAAATAGTCTATAGACTTTCAAAACCCATTATGCTTACACTGTGATTCCATAAACTACCTAATTGGATACTGTGCGAGGATAATTCTTACCCTTGCAAGATTAGTGACTTTTAGTTGACTTTGACTGATCAGCTGTTTCGCTTATATCCTTTCTGATGCTATTCCCGCTTCACAAAAGTGTTCTGCAACCACAAAGGTTAAATGACCCCCTAGCCAAGTGGCTTGAAGGCCCTCCGATGATCAAGTTAGTCCCGGTAAGAGAAAAACTTAATCCTAATCGAAAGAAATGAGAGTACTGAGTAGGAATATAGGCAGAGATTTGTTAGCAGAAGAATTCCCCCTTCATAAATGTAGAAATCGAGCCCTTTTATACTTGCTAATTTCCTCCATTAATGTGTCGCTTCCCTTCTTAACTCCTCATTAAAGAAGAAAAACTGAATAGAGACAGTTGTCTCTTCATCTCCTGCCCATTTAACTTCTCAGTCCCTTCGCCTTCTACCGTTCAATCTTCTGCTCAATTACATAGGTCTAGATTCACGGCCTCATAGCAGTTGGTGAATGTAATACTTAATGTCTTGCCCATTAACTATTACCTGTACACACCGCCCATGCTCTGCTGAGCTCCACACTATCCCGCACTACTGATGCCGCCGCACTGGGCCAAGCCTAATCCATAGTTTAGGAAACACACTTCTCTATTAGACACCGAGATGCCACACCAAATGCCTACACCTCCATGCCATATTCCCAAGATGTCCTGCCCATTGGGCCTGACCTAATCTAAGGAATTACATGGGGGTGAGACTCTCATTAGGCCTTATCTCTGTACATTCTAACCCACGATTGACTCCGAAAATACATATGGCTAATCCCTTCAGGATCTACCTACACTTGTACCTTTATAGAGAAGCCATGCCTTTAGGATATTCAACTTTCATTAGCCAAACCTAATCCTAACACTCATACCCTCTATGGACATACAGTAGGCCAGACCCTTAGGAATCCATAATGTATACCGCACTGCAATATATCCGCGCTGCCATGTATCCGCACTGCCATGCATCCGCGCTGCCATGTATCCGCGCTGCCATGTATCCGCGCTGCCATGTATCCACGCTACTCTTATACCATGCCGCAGGGCCATACTTCATAATTAGTTCCACTCGTCTAATCAGATTTCAGCATAGGGAATCCAAATCCACGTGCCACGTGGCTAATTCAAATTTACCCTACCACAATTGCTTCCCAACTTTGACTGCTTCAGCCGCGCTGCAGGAGTAGTCAAAAATCCCCGTGCTACCAATACGCCGTCGCATCACTAATTATTGCTTAATAACCGTCATTTGTCCCCAGCCGTCAATCATCATTTCTCATAAATATTGTAGGATCCAAACACAATTACTTATGCTGATTGCATGCCAAACGAGGTAGGGCTATCGATTCCCTCAAAGCCCATCAAACTTGGCGCGAAAAACCTCTTGGCCTCCCAGAACATTCCTTCATCAATATTCCCCTTTAAATACAAACTTCATCTCTTTACAGCAGACTCTTCGATACTTCTCTTCCCTGAGCGCCTTTAAGTCACCTTCCTCCTTTATTCTTCATCTTCCTCACTGAATCTTCTTCAAACTATGGGCATATTCAAGCACAGAGTCAACAACCCTGCAAAGATGGCCCACTTCCGGGAATTCTATAACATTCCCGATGATGTGGCCACTGAACTGGACCCTCCCAAATACAATTTTGAAAACTTAGACGAAAACACTCTGGTCCTTCCTTTGATAAACATCTTCGAGGCTGGGATCAGATTTCCCCTCGAGCCCCTTTTTAGAGAATTTTGCAGTTATACAGGGCTTACTCCCAAACAGATGTCCACCAATATGGTGCTCATCATTATGGGGGTTGTTGCCCTAAACCGCATAACTGGTTCCAATATGACAATCCACGAAATTCTGTATCACTACACAATAAATAGTACCCAGCAAGGAGTCTGGTACTTTAAATGCAGAAATGACAGGGGGAGGCTGGTAGACAACATCCTTGATACTGAAAAAGGAAACGACGATGATCTCCTTATTGTTACGGGCAATTGGGAGTATGCCTCTGGAGAAGAACAAAAATGCTCTTTGCCACGGAAGGACGGATCCCCCTGTCAGTTTCTTTTATCCTTACTATTATCTTTTCACAATCTAGTTTGATTTCTCGAAACTAATTTTCACTTTCTGATAATCTGCAGCATCCAAAAAATTCAACCACAAATCCCTCCACTTCAAAGAATACAACTCTGACGAAGTTAAACGGGCCCTGAACTTCAAAGATTCTCACGGCATTCCTCTCAATCGCACCATTCATAAACTCTTGGACTACGTTCCCCATCACCGTGGATATCGCAGTACCTCACACCCTTCCTTGTCCATCAACCCTACTCCAGACACAGGTGTTTCATCTCAACCTCCTGGAACCTTGATCAAACAACCAGACACTCCTCTAGATAAGGGTAAAGCGAAAATACTCGAAACAGGAACTTCCAGCCGTGCTGCTCCCCCTTCTGAATCTCAGTTCAACCAAGGGACAGAGGAAGGAAATATGACTCGATTTCATCTGTCTGGTGCCTGGGAAAAAATGGCGAGCGGCAGAATCAGATCTCCCCCAGGCCTGAGAACAGTAGCAGCTTCTGCCTTTTCCACATTGCCAACTGCAGCTATTGCTACAGCGGTTGCTTCGGGAACCAGTATCCACCCCACTACAGGAGGAAAAACCCTTCCCAAATCTCGATCTGAACAATCCCAATCCACACAACTTAGCGTTACCATTCCGGCTTCCATAGAATTGACCCCAACTCTACCAATAGTTACCATAGTCCCCACTTCTCAATCTTCTGCTGATCGAACTGATGAATCCTCTGATATCAACTTGAACGTTGACCTACCTCCTCCCGCAAAAAAAAAGGAACTGAAAAGT
The DNA here is from genome assembly GCA_002855965.1 of Monotropa hypopitys. Classification (NCBI taxonomy): domain Eukaryota; kingdom Viridiplantae; phylum Streptophyta; class Magnoliopsida; order Ericales; family Ericaceae; genus Monotropa; species Monotropa hypopitys. The sequence continues at coordinate 6,212 of NMUG010007109.1, forward strand.
CTTGCCGCCCACGGACAGACTTTGAGAATATCAACACATTCTTTCCTGCTTTAACGAAAGGGGAAGATGATCCCATCCTAACCACTGATACTATTGCTGACCATTATACCGCCATAGGATTGGCCAAAGCTGCTTTGATTCCAAAAGACATGGACATGGAAGAGAAGCGAGTTTCCATCGACTTATATGCAACTGCTTGCTCTGGCTATCTGAAGGTAACCATTTATGTTATTCTCTTTTATCATTTTCACAACTACTCATAATTCCCTTGTATCTCCTTTTGGCTTTGTCTTGGCGGCGATGTGTTGTTCGTCTTGCGTGTAGTGATTTATCTACTTCGTAGAACTTGTTGTCAGAAATTGTATCCCTGCTTTGTGCACCCTTGTCTCGTGGGTTGCCTTCTCGCGTTCGTTCTTGTTTGCCATGTCTTCGTGCGAATCCGGATTGTTGTCGTATCCGTTGGCGGCGTGTCCATTTGCACTTGGACACTTCTGTTCTGCGATGTTGTCTCCCTTCAGAGCTCTTTTTTGGGAGTATTGTGGGATTGGCTTGTGGTTGGTGTGATCAGTGAGACGAGTTTACTTTTGTGTTGTGCAGCTGTGTTGTGAGCGTTGGGGTAGAATGTCTGTGTCTCTTTGAAGTCGACTGCACCGACTTGGTTTGTGGTGATGTTTGGCATGACCGGTGTGTGTAGTTCGTGTCATGTGGCGTAAGAATGAACATGAAGGATTGTTTTGAGAAGGTGACTGGCCAACACATCTCAAATCAAACTTCATAGTCATTCTGGTAACGCGCTAGGTGTGTGCGGGTTGGTTTGTGAGAGTTTGACTGTTCGGTTCTTTTCTTGGTGTTATTGTGGTTGTTTGATGTGATTCGGGTGGCACGGTTGTGTGACCATCCCTTGCGGGTTGTCTTGCTTTCAAATCCTGCTTTGTATCGGTTGTATTGTTCACACCTTGTTCGGGAACCTATTTCGGGTTTGTTTTGCACGTTCGTGGTGATAATGTCGTTGTTGACTTCTTTGCAGAAGTCGAAAATCACTCTTTTATTTTTCTAAAATTTTTAGAAAAATATTTGGAAAAATCGGAGTACCCGTATCGTGTCCGTATCGTATCCGTATTGTATCCGCGTATCGGTACCGTACCAGAGTATCCTTGGTGTATCAGCGTATCCTTATCGTACCGATGTATCTTCGGCGTATCCGCACCATATCCCCTCATATATTGGACGTTTCGGTACTCGGAAATTTTCCCGGCTTGTCCACGTTGTGTTGTGGCATGTTCTAGAATTTTGTCGAAATTTTCGAAATTTTTCGGGGCGATATTTTTGCGGTTTGACCTCCGTAGTGTGTCCTTGTTCAAAAATGTTCGTTTCTAGCTTGTTTGATCGGTTTGGAATCTGTGGTCGCGTGAAAACCACTTCTTTGGAAGTTTGTATATCTCTCGAGTGCGTTTTTTTTCCGCTTGCGTTCGGTTCTTTGTTGGCGTTCCTTGCGTTACAAAGTGTTTCGCGCGTTGCGGCGTGTTGCGCGTTTAAGTAAGTTGGTGGTTTGTTCAGTTTGCGGTTGTTGTGGGGCATTGTCTTGGGTGAAACTGTTGTCGTTTGTGGATCTCTTTTGGTGTTGTTTGTTCGTTGGTGGAGTTGTTTCAGTTGAAAACCTCCTCGTTGTCGTTACCGGTTCTCTTTGCGAACCCATCCAAGTGTTCAGTGCTTTTGGGCCTTATCCTCCTCGTCGTGGCGTGGTTCGATTCTTCTACCTTGGAAATTTCGAGGACGAAATTTTTGTAAGGAGGGTAGTTTGTAACACTCCGGAAATTTTAGTTATTTTTCTCTCCGTTTCAAAAAAAATAATGATTATAATTAATTAAATTTTTCTCGGGATTTAATTTTATCGTCGTTCGGTTCCCTACGGCTCGTATTTTATTCTACCGATCCTGTCTGAGTGAGGGAAGTCTTGGGTTGTGAGGTTTTGTGTTCTGAGCGCGGACAAGTTATTGTGGTGGAATTCGGGTTAAGTTTTGATCGTCGGGGGTTGTTTGTAAACCAATTAGAGCATTAAAATTTCATTCTTTAATTAAATGGTTTTAATTCAATTATTAAAATAAAAAAGGCATTCATATCGATCGGGACCCCAGCCCCTTCCCTTCTTCCCCAACGAAAAACCCTACGGGGGCTCTGCGCACCGCAACCCCCGTTCCCACCGTTGTTCCCGACCTCCCCTCTCCCTCACATCTCTCCCGCTCTCTCCCTCCTCTCACGCCGGTGCTTCCCCTCCTCCCTCATCTCCAGCCGGCGAAGCTCCTAACCCTCTCCCTCTCAATCTCAGCCGCAACCCTTCCCTCCTCCCACAAACCGCGCGACTCCTCCCTCCAGCCGCACCTTACCCTTCTCTCTCCCCCTTCCGGCGACTACTTCCTCCCTCCTCCCCCTCTCTCTGCGCACACCACCTCTGTAGTGGTGCGGTAGTCGGCGGGCTGTGGTTATGGTGGTTCCGGTGTGTGTGCGGTTGTGAGTTGGTGGTTCCGGGTGGCGGCGGCAGCGACATGGGGCTTTAATGGTGGATTGGCGGCGTTGGGTGGTGGTACAGTGTTGAGGTGGAGAGGATCTGTACGCCTGTCTTAGCGACAACAGTGGGCGTTGAGGTGCGACGTGGTTTGCGTGGGTACATTGAAGGTTGGACGAGCTGTGTCGCGCAACATTTGAAGTTTCGCATCAGTGGATAAGTCTCTGTTGCTCTTCGTTCAGCGTTTTAAATCGTTCGCTGTCGATTATTGATTGTCTGTCGGATTCTAGGTGTCAGCCCAAGCGAGCAACGGAAATCAGTGGCACACGACGTTCAGGGCCTAGGCCACCGCTAATGGTCGCGTCGGCATGTATATCTCTTTCCCTGTTTATTGTCGTAAGTTTCAATCGGTAAGTTATGTCAGTAGGAGGTGTGAAATCGAATTACTGTAGTTGTTGTTGTTGGCACCTTAGTGAGGTTATCTTATTTTGGGCAGGTTCATGCCGAAATTTCTAACAAATCCAGTGTCGGCGATTGTTTCAGAAACTCCAATCGAGGTAGATTTTTCTATCCCTCTCGTTTGTACTGTTGGTACTTCTACTTCCTTCTCGCACATTTTATGAAATCCCGTCAAGTGTTGTGTATTCGTGAAATTAGTGTAAAGTGTGATCGTTCACTTAAAGTGGTCGCGTCGAGTTTTGACTGGGGTCGTTGCGTTCTCTCTAGGGCATTGGTTGGTTGATTTCGAGTTCGATTATGAAAAACCCCAATTCTTGTGAAAAACTTGTCGTTGTCGTTTTATGAAATTAAATTGGGGATCTTTGTCTTGTTTTGGACACTCTCGGATAGTTGTGGGTCAAACGGTGTTGTGACACGTTTTGTGGAAAATCGAACTAAGTGGAATGGTTTGTGAACGATTTACACATTTTGTGAATAAACGGAAATGTTTTGAAAATGGAACGTTTTGTGAATAAACAGAAATGTTTTGGAAACAATGGAAAGGAAGGTCACATTTTGAGTTGGTACGTTGACTAGGAGGTTGTTGCCCTAGGTCACATAGAATGATTGAACAAAATGATAAAATGTGACACGTGACTCTTTACGAGGAAACTGTTGAATCTATACGAGGATTGGATATTACTTGAGTGGCTGGATCAAGTTGCTTACCTTGTGTCATTATTTGGAGTGGCACACGACATTGCGCAATGGAGGTTTGACTGGACCTTCCCAGTGAGCCGGGGAAAACAGGAACTACACGATAAGGGGTTAACGAGCCCTGATACGGAACTAGCCGAGACTCTGTGGTTGATTGACTGATACTTGCCTTGCTCCTACTAGAAGGCACGGAAATGGAATACACGTGACACTTGGAATACAAGTAGAACTTGGAATGAAAAGGGAATTGGAATACGTTTATAAAATGGAAAATGAGTCTTTTACGTAGTGTGAGTCGACACTTGACACGATTCCCTTGGGCCTTGTCTAGGCAACGGTTTGGTAGATGTTGGACGTGTGGTACTTCTCTTTTGAGTCTTGGTCAGACACAGTGCTTTACTACTACTTTTCTTTACGATGAGTCAAATGTGGAACTTGAAAGAAAAGGAAATGTTTTACTTATAATGAGATCCATTGCATTGCATAGTTTATATTCCTTGCATTGTCATACACTTGTACTCAATATTATAGATGGTAGGAGATAGATTATCTCTACCAGGCGGTGGTGCCTGACCCTGTAATTTTGTAGGACCTTTCCTCCTTGACTTGGAATGGCTGCGGGATCCTTTATTGGACTTGGAGCTGGACTGGACAGTAGACGATAGGTTGCCTTACTTTTCAGTTTCAGCACTTTCTTTCTTTATTGTTGGCCGTCTTGTACAAGATTAGTTTATAAAATCCTATTTTGGCATTTCTCTTTTATTTGGGGCACTGTTGTACAGGGTTGTGTTATAAAACCCTTTTTGCCTCTTTTCGGTTGTACTTCATTTCATAGCAAGCATGTGTTGTAATAAGTAGTGTAATGGGCGCGTGTGTGGTAGATAACACTTTACTTACTGTTTGGATACTCGTTACCTACTTTTAACACATCCCAATGTTTATTTCAAAAACAAATATGTCTCAAATTTTGGGTGTGTTACAAGAGAAGTGAGAGGGAGAGAAGATGGAGGTAGAGAGAGAGTATTAGGGTTGCAAAATGGGGGAGACAACCCCAAATTCTCGGACCCAATGATATATATAGGACCCCCACTTTAAATTACCGAAAAGTGCCTCATTAAACTAGAAAAATAGCATTTCTGGCCTTCACGGCCGGTCGATGGTTTTGGCCCGACCGGTCGAGCTCCATTCGAACAGCTCACTGCTGAGCCCCGACCGGTCGACGTAGTACACGTGTACCGGTCGTCACGGCCAAATTTTCACTGAATTGAAATGTTGATTTTTCCAAGAGTATTTTGGCCATAACTTCTTCGTCGGGACTCTGATTGACTCGATTCAATTTGCGTTGGAATCGTAATCAAATTATCTGCGACTTCCATGAATAAAGAATTTTAATTTGGAAAACAGATCAGGTTGAAGAATTTTAAACGCGCTTTAGGACTTTTGATTTAGTAAAACGAAATGGAAATTAATTAAAATTTCCGGAGTGTGACAAACTACCCTCCTTACAAAAATTTCGTCCTCGAAATTTACCGGAGTAAGGAGATAGCTAACCAACGCAACTATCCAAAAAGGACCCAACGAGAAGTCACGCTCCATCAAGCTTCCGCTGCGATCACAACCACTTTAAGACAAGGAACCGCACAAGATACACTTCCCATGGATCAAACCATCTTCCCGTCACAATCCGCAATCGATAAAAGATACACAAGGAATCGCGCTTAAGGACCAAAGTTTACAAGAGAACAACTCTAACGAGCTTCGTATGCGAACTCCACCATGTTTATGCCACAAGCATGCAAAAGCCAACCGCCAAGGCCATCGAACAAAGATTCCCGTGTCGTGAAGATGCACCAACACACAAAGAGTACGCCATTCTCCCCGAACACGACAAGGATACGCCGATACGACGAGCCGCAATCCTAAAGTTACTCGTAACCAACCCAAATCCCGTATGAATTGCAATGTCTAGATAAACAACAAAGTACACACACCCTGGTGTGGTGATAGTGTGACATCGGTGATCGTCCTGAGATATCCCGGTCGGTAGCGTTTCTCAATTCAATACACGCACGTCAAATATACATCACACAATCAAAGAAAACTCACACACACCACACCAATTATGTATGTGTTAAGTCCAAACAACATGACTTAGCACAAACTCACAGCCACCTCGAAGATCCAATATTCTTTCGAAAATAAACACGAACAATTTGGTACGAATGCAATAGGTAGACGCGACCACAAGAAGGAAGACAAAACTCGTTACCACAACTCAACAATACCCAACAAAAGAAACATCCCACAACGAAACGAAAATTTGAGACTTAGACAAGGTGTCTCAAGAATACACAACTCTACCAC
>NMUG010007110.1:0-12231 GCA_002855965.1 Monotropa hypopitys
CAAAAAAAAAATGGTTTGAAAATCCGGGGCGTGACATGGTTTCTCCCATAGTTTTCTTTCTTTGAATAGCTAGATCCTCCTTGGCTTTGGTTCCTCTTCCTTTCATTGAATCGCCTAGCCTTGTCAACATCTTGTTCCACCAAAATAGCTCTGTCCAAAACTTCAGCATACGAAGGTAGCTGAAAAGAACGAATGATCTTCCTTATTTCGTGTTTGAGTCCTTCCTCGAACTTTCGAGCCTTCATCTCATCATTAGCGACCAGATACGGTGCATAGACAACAAGATTAGTGAAATTAGCTTCGTAATCAGTCACAATCATCGCTCCTCTTTGTTTCAAGTTTTCGAACTCTATCCTCTTTGCATTCTGCATAGCCCTTGGCATAAACTTCTCACGGAAGTTCTCCAGAAATCTTTCCCAAGACATATTGGGTTCAATGACGCTCTTTAGATTCCACCATCTATTGTCTTCGCCTACCAATAAATATGATGCGATCTCGACTTTGTGCAGGTCCGTGCATCGAAGAAGACGAAAATTCTTCTCTAGCTCTGCAACCCATTCGTTTTCTTTAATCGGGTCCATCCCTCCAGGAAAGGTAGGAGGTTTGAGTTTGAGAAACTCTTTCACAGCTGCAACGTTGTGGGCTTGTTGTGCAGAATTTACTCCTTCGTCCACATGAATTACTGGCAGTTCAACCACAGGTTCTGGTTGTCGTCGCATTTGTTCAATCGTAACTTGTTGATCTTGGACAGTTCCAGCTAATGTCCGCATCATATTGCACAACTCAGGAATCTCGTAGCATTCATGACCAGTTGCTCGCGTATTAACCATTCTGGTAAGGAAATACCTTAATTAAAAAGACGAAATATTTTCGACATAACATTAGAAAACATAGATGCATACTGTGTCCGGTACACAACAAAAATATTCCGGATATAGCAAACAATAAATCGTCACCCATTATCTGAATCACTAGACCACTCATAGGGAGGAAAGGTCCATTCTTGATAAACTATTTCTAGGTTATCCTCAAAGTCAGGGTGAAGAGGTATGTTGACAAGACCATCCACTGCCTGCAGATCTTCATCGAGGTCTTCTTCTTCCATTATCACTTCCTCTTCTTCCGGAAAATTTTCCTCTGGATCTGATTCTTCATCCACCTTCACATCTCCATCAAGATGATGTAGTGCTATCATAAATATTTCGTCGAGACTCCATTGCGGTATCCACTCTCTAGCCATAGAGCAAGCTTGTTCTCTGAGCCTAAGACGATAGTCAATCATAGCTCGAATTTGTTCCTCAGTACGATGCATATTTGCATATGCAACCTGTGTTGCAATGCTGCAAGCCATGCATGTAGCGTCCTTAATGAGCCTTGCTTCCATTTCTTCTCCTTCCAAAGGAAACACTCCTTCTACTCCAACTTCATGGTGACCATCAGAATCGTCACTAGAATAGCCGTCATGGTCAGAGTCGCTGCTAGACATAGCTACAAACTCATAGCATAATATTTCTATGTTAGCATTCATCTCCAAGGTAATTCATCTCAAAGGTATTATATTTGGATTCTAAGTGCATGCCTTGCTTCCTGGCTCTGGCTTGTTCAGAAATTCATCAACCTAGCTCTGATACCACTTTTGTCACGGCCCATCCGTTCATAGGATGAGCACATGACCGGCCAACGAGCAAGCTCGCTAAAGGCCTAAGATAAAAAAGTTGAAGAATTTATTAAACAATTTAATTAAACGGAAGCGTGAATAATAAACCAGAGCAGTGCATAGATGTTCTCATTAATTAAAAGGCCTAGGCTTCTACCTGATTAGATTTGAGACGAAGTCTGACTACACGAAGGTGTACACAGGAGAACCATGGATTGTGCAGGACGATTATCTAACTGTTAGGAAATGGTACCCCGATTTTAAAGCGGACAAGGCTACAGCCATGAATACAACAGTGTGACTGAGATTCCCCCTTTTGCCCATTGAGTACTATGATGAGGCAATTCTCTGGAAAATAGCAGGAGCTATAGGAAAGCCCTTGATTATTGATAACAAAACAGAGAATCCATTAGAGCCAGCTTCGCAAGGGTCTGTGTGGAAATCGATTTGAGCAAGCCGTTAGAACCTTCAATAGCAATTGGGAAGTATGATTATGCAATTGAATATGAACACATCCACCACATATGTTTTGATTGTGGAAGAGTAGTCCACCGTAAGGAAGCCTGCAACTCGTCGGTGCCGGAGAAGATGGTGGTGGAAGGGGATAAGAATATGACCGTTAGGAATCCATCGGAGTTGGACTCCCCAAAACTAAGGCCCATTGCCGATGGGCTTAATCAAGAGGGAGAAGGGAAAGGAATAGGGTTTGGCGAGTGAATGTTGGTATCCAGAAGGCCCAAAGCCAAATTTAACACTTCAGGTCCAAATGGGGCTACATTCGCTAGAGGAAACACTAGTATTTGGAAGGAAGATAGAAGAGAACAGAGCCAAGGCTCAAAATCAAGTGGTGTTCCCAATGGAGAGAACATGCCCAAGAGTGTGTATCAGAATAAAGGAAAAACTAACGACAAGAATTGAGTTTCATTGTGTTAAGAGAAGTGCAACCCAACACTAGCCCAGGTTTAGAGAACCACAGAGCAATGAACATGGAGTTGGGCCAATCTTCTAAAAGTTTCGCCCAATTAGAAGACCACCTTATTATCGCAAGTAACCCTTGCTGTAACACTCCCATTTCAGACGAGAGAAGTTTACCCCTATCTCTTCGAGCCCCCGCCGCCACCAGTCTGAATCCACCCATACATCGCAACAACTGATCGAAAAAATCTTGATTGAGGATGATCGAAAAAATCTTGATTGAGGATGATTCCAGATCTAGCGATGATAAAGCACAAAAACAAGATAGAGAGGGTTGCATTGGACGCAGAGATCGAAGCCGGTCTCCTAATAGAGACGGCATGGTGGATAGGGGAGGCACAGATGGAGATCTATCCAAACAAGAGTGGAGCTTAGACAGAGACAAGATGCATAGAGTCATGGTGCCATCGTTCAGAAGCATAGACCAGGATATAAACAAGGCTACTGAGGTTATCGGCCCACATCTGGCCATAGATATCGACTCCGATTTTTTTATGCCTTCTTTTGATATTCTTATCTGGAACTGTAGAGGTGTAGGTAACCCTGTCTTTAGACGCCATTTCAAAGCCCTTGTTGAGAAACACAAATCTGAGATTGTGGCCCTTATGGAAACTAAGGTAGACATCAGTTCTATGGGAAGTTTTTTCATTAATATTGGGTTTCCGGCAGCCTCGTTTGTGGACCCGTGGAATATGGATTTTGTGGGATCCTGTCCGTGTTAATGTTAAAACTACCCAGCTTTCTAACCAAGCCATTCATACATCAATCTCTAAAGATGGTTACAAGGAATGGCTTTTCACTGCTTTGTATGCTAGTCCTAACACCAGGAACAGAGAGGCCCTTTGGAGGGAACTCGAAGATACGGCTAGCAGCAATAACAGGGCTTGGCTTGTTGCGGGAGATTTCAACGACATAGCTAATGGTAAGGAAAGAAAATGTACTTCTAAAATCCCTGATTACTATCGTATTAGAACTTTTGCTGACCGTATATATGAGTGTATGTTGATTGACCTTGGGGCTATTGGCCCTAAGTTTACTTGGGACTAACAATAGACAGGGGCTTGCTAACATTTAGAAAAGATTAGACCAAGCCCTTTGTAATGCCACCTGGAGAACTAAATTCCCAGAAGGAATTGTTACTAACCTCCCCAGAACCTATTCTGATCATTCACCATTGTTGATTAATCTGAATGGGAAAAGTAAACCCTCCCATTTGAACAGACCTTTTAGATTTGAAGCAGCCTGGCTGATTGATCCGTCCTTCAATGATTTAATTGCTAGAACCTAAGGAGGGAAGGATATTAATGATTGTATTATCAAAACTACAAAGGCTATGAAAATGTGGAATAAGGAAACTTTTGGTAACATTTTCAGAAAAAGATATGGATCCTTGCTAGGATTGAAGGTACCCAAAAAGCCATGTCGGAAGGGAGGCGAATAGCTGTGCTAACATGCTTGCTCATTTCGGGGCGGAGCAATTGGAGGATCTGGTGATCTTAAGAGATCCTCCGGCGGCAATTAGCTGTTTGGTAAGGGAGGATACTATGGACTGCCTGCAATCTGGATTTGCAGGACGTAGGACACCTTCTTAGATTGTTTTTTTGTAGTTCTGTTGTTTTGTGCTTGTTTCGTTTTCTACTGTACCAAAAAAAAAGAAGAAAACCATTCAGCATAAAATTTTGCTTTCGCGATCGGTCGGCAGAAATACCTCGATCGGTCGAGCCTATATGGAACACTCTACGGGAAACACGCAACCAGTCGGTGGCGTGTCAGTGTACTGGTCGCGGGCTTATGCAATGCCACTGATTCCTCTCAACCGGTCGACCGAGGAACTGTGTACCGGTCGACGCCTTCAAATTTTCCAAAAATTTTGAAAACTGCTAACTTCTTCTCCCGGCCTCCGATTGAGGTGATTCAGGTCACGTTGGATTCGTAATCGAATTCTCTATCATATCCTAGGGTCAACCACCTCGAATTCGCTGCGAGATTTTGAAATAAAAATAAATCAATATTCACAATTCGATTTAAAGGCGAATTTATTTCCGAAAATCATTTATGAAATACGGGTCGTTACATCTCAACCATCTTAAAAGGATTTCGTCCTCGAAATCTAATGTAAGAGTACCAAACGCCAACACAAACTCGACTCAAACAATTACAACTCAAAATAAATCCAGATACTTGCAACGAATCTCGTCTTCTCCTTCCCATGTCGCCTTTTCCGTACTATGGTTGCTCCACAAAACCTTCAACAAAGGAATCGTCTTTCCACGTAGCACTTGCTCCTGTGAGTCAAGAATGCGTATAGGCTTTTCTTCGTAAGACATGTCGGCTTCCAATTCAACATTTGACCAATCAATGACATGTGATCGATCCGGCTCGTACTTGCGCAACATAGAAATGTGGAATACGTCATGAACATTGGAAATGTTCGACGGCAAAGTGATTCTATAGGCGACCTCCCCAATCTTCTCTATGATATCGAATGGCCCAATGTAACGTGGGGTCAACTTTCCCTTCTTCCCGAATCATGAAATACCGCGACGAGGTGAGACTTTTAAGAAAACGTGGTCACCAACCTCGAAAGACAATGGAGTGCGACGTCGATCCACATAGCTTTTGTAGCGACTTTGGGCCGTAAGCAATCTCTGGCGAATGGTCTTGATCTGCTCCGTGATTTGCTGTGTCATCTCGGGACCAATGATAGCGGATTCTCCAACATCAAGCCAACAAACGGGTGAGCGACATGGCCTACCGTACACGGCTTCGAAAGGTGCCATCCCAATACTCGAGTGGAAACTGTTGTTGTAAGCAAACTCGATCAACGGTAGATGATCAACCCAATTCCCCTGGAAGTCCAACACACAAGCACGCAACATGTCCTCCAGAATCTAAATGGTATGCTCGGACTGATCGTCGGTCTGAGGATGAAAAGCCGTGTTGGACATAAGCTTCGACCCCAGTGAAGCCTGCAAACTTCTCCAAAAACGAGAAGTGAACCGGGGATCTCGATCGGATACGATAGATGATGGCACGCCGTGAAGTCGAATAATCTCTCTGATGTACAATCGGCTCAAGGAATCTATGGACTGAGCAACACGAATAGGTAGGAAATGCACCGTCTTCGTCAATCGATCAACGATAATTCAAATCGCATCCTGGCCACTCGATGATCTAGGAAAGCCTGAAGCGAAATTCATCGTCATATGTTCCCACTTCCACTCTGCAATCGGTAACGGCTGGAGTAAACTTGTTGGTTGCTGATGCTCGGCCTTTACTTGCTGGCAAGCAAGGCACTTGGAAACGAATACCACCACATCCTTCTTCATCCTTGGCTACCAAAACTGTCATCGAAGATCATGGTACATTTTTGTACCTCTAGGATGAACCGCCAATGGTGAATGGTGAAACTCGTGCAATATGCCCCCTCGGCAAGAATCAGGAACGAACAACCGGCCAAGATAACGCAAGCTGGAATTTGCATGAATCATCCAACCCTGTCGTGCATCACCGCTAAGAAACTTCGCCCGAAATTCTGAAGCCTCCGAATCATCAGCCTGTGCCTCGGTCACCCAACGGGAAAGCTTTGAATGGATAGATAGATTGCACAATGTGGCCTTATCTCCAGTCTCCTCTGCGTGTAGCACAAATGGACCCAAATCCTCCATCGATTTCCACTCAAGAACTACCAAGCTAGCTTAGTGGGAAGGCTTTCTACTCAATGTGTCAGCAATAACGTTTGCTTTACCAGGATGATAGTGCAACGCGAAATCATAGTCTTCTAAATGCTCCATCCAATGCCTTTGCCGCAAATTAAGCTCCTTCTGCGTGAACAAATACTTCAAACTCTTGTAATTTGAAAACACCTCGAATCTCTCGCCATACAAATAATTTCGCCACATCTTCAAGGCAAAAACAATAGCCGCTAGCTCCAAGTCGTGAGTTGGATAATTTCGCTCATGAGTCTTCAACTGCCGTGAGCCATAGGCAACAACCTTGCCTCCCTGCTTCAGAATGCATCCCAAGCCATCATGTGAAGTATCACAGTAAACTTAATAGCCAACTCCTCGCTCGGGAACAATGAGGATAGGTGCCGAAGTCAATCGCCGCTTCAACTCCTCAAAAGCCATCTCGCAATCATCATCCCAAGAAAATGGAATACCCTTCCGAGTCAATTGAGTCATAGGTGCGGCCAACCGTGAGAAATCCAAAACGAAGCGTCGGTAATAGCCCGCAAGTCCAAGAAAGCTACGAACGTCGAAAACACTCTGGGGACGCGGCCATAAAGAAACTGCATTGATCTTGCCCGGGTCAACAGAAACTCCACCTTGCGAAACAACGTGCCCAAGATATTTTACCCCTGGAAGCCAGAACTCACATTTGCTGAGTTTGGCATAAAGATGATGTTCCCGGAACAACTCTAACACAACTCGGAGATGAGTCAGGTGCTCCTCCTCTGAAGCCGAATAGATAAGAAGGTCATCAACGAAGACCACAACAAACCGATCAAGATGGATGCGAAAGATACGATTCATGAGATTCATGAATGTAGCCGGAGCATTCGTCAAGCCGAATGGCATGACCACGAACTCATAATGGCCATATCGAGTGCGAAACGCCGTCTTAGGAAAATCCCTTGCTCGCACTAGCAACTGGTGATAACCAGAACATAGATCAATCTTCGAGAAACATAGCAAGAAAAGAGTGCGACGCATCTGAGTCAAAAAGGACACTAGCCCAAGAATTATACACAAGAAACATACCCCGAACAACGGATGACTCTGGCTGCTGGTGAGAGGAAGATGGTGTAGAGACTGCAGGAATAGCAAATGCTCTGCCGTGGGTCGTCAGACCCTGCTGGTATCCACCTCTCGGCTGGAACTGATGAGTAGGTCTGGCTAGAGTCAACACTCCTCCGGTACGAGAAGCCTGCACTGAACCCGTAGGTCCTGACTGATGTGGACGCTGATGTCCACTCCTCTGCTGTTGCTGCTGTGATGGCCTCACGTCATTGCGACCACTACCCCTCCTTGGGCAATCTCTGACCATGTGGCCCATCTGGTCACATTCATGACACATTGGAACTCTACAATCTGCACGAATGTGCCTTGACTGACGGCCGCCAAGGTTGGAGGACAAGGTATTTGCGGGAAAAGAACCAAGGCCCTTGCTCTAAACATGCAATTTTCCCTTCTTTGTCGTAAAATTCGAGAAGATAGAATCCCCCCACATTGGGAGTGATCAAGACCAAACCAAATTGTTTCCAAGCATTCCTTGCAGAGATACTTAAAAGCAGAAAAGGCATTTTCCCATCAAGAAAATACCCAACTAGACAATTTTCCATAAAGTTTCATCAAGAAAATTAACATCAAGGTTGATAACAGAATGTTTACCTTGCTGCAGATCCGGAAAATACTCCAATTTCATTTCCAAACTAGGGCTTTGAGAAGCAAATAGAGCAAAAAAATTCTTCTTGGGATGAACCTGGCCTAGGTTATGCTGTTTACGGGAACCCAGATTATCCTCTACCAGTTGGGGAATCTCATGAGCTTGAGTTGGAGGGATTTCTAGATTGGGATGCACCTTAGGTATAGAGCTTCCACTTGAAATACCCGAGGAAAAATAGTATCTTTATGATTATATCAAGCTTCTGGAAAGGATTGTAAAGGGACAACCACTTCAAAAGCTTCAACACCAGGGAAATTTTGAACTTGTGCAAAAGTATTTGCATTAGACTGGCCCTCTTCTATAGAAGAAATGGTTCGTTCAATAAAATTAGGGCATCCAGAATGAGGAGACTGGATAGACATGCCTAGCTTGACCAGGATCGCCCGAGTGGGTTGATCTTGCAGGTGGCCAAGGAGCTGAGGGACAAATATCAAAGCCACTATGAGGGGCACCTGAGTAGCACACCTTACTTTAGATCTCTTCAACCGATCATCAAATGAAGCCGCCTCAATGACATCACCAGATCGATTTATCTCCTTTATTGGACTAGAATCTTCCAAGCTAAGACGTTGAAGTTCATCACTAAACACTTCCTGAAATTTTCTAGCAGGGCTACTACCTTTAGTAGACACTGGTGAAAAGTTAGGGTTTACAGAAATGGTATTCGGGGCTTGTGAAACTGGATATTGACTAGTATGCGAGACAATGCTCTAATCATGCAGTTTCCTTATAGGTTGCTACCTTTAGAGGCTGACAGTGATTGATGTTTAGCAAGTTAGGGTTTACTGGATGTTGGGCCAGGGTTTGAGCAGTGGGGTCGTGGTTGGTATGTGAGTTGAATTTCAAACTCTCTGAAGCTTAGGGATTCCATCAACAGGTTGGGAGTCCAACCTTGTAATGGACGAGATGATATTGGCTTGAGAAAGGGATTTACGTGGTGAGATGACGTTAAGCGAAGTACTAAAGGGTTTTTTACCGCCCTTAGATACTCCTCTAGACTACAAAAACTCAATTTCTAAGGCATAATCATGAATAGAGGCCTCCGATTGGGTTAAAAAGTTGTGGGTTTGTTGTAGACCATATCTAACCGAAGTACCTTTAGCCTCAATAGGATCGAAATCCATTTATCGTTAACCAAGATACGCGTTTGAAATCAAGGGAACAGTAACAGCTAGTTGGAATTGAACTCTGGAGAGAAGGAGGAGCTTCTCTCTTTTCATCTGATTGAGCATTTTCATGAGCTCCATCAAGGTAAACACCCAGTGGTTAAGTTGGAGGATAACTTACTGGACATTTCATTATGGAAAACTGCCTTATAGGTTACTTTTTAGATGGTAAAATGCCATTCCCTTTGTTGAATAACTCAGTCAGAACTGCATACAAGGATTTTGGTCTGATATCTATATCTATTGATATTGGTGGTTTCATTCTATTTGAATTTAACGATCAAGAAGAAAAAATGTCTGTTTAGAGCAATGTCCATGGTTCTTTACCAGCAAATATCTGATCCTTAAACTATGGCAATGTATACTAAGCCCTACCAAAGAACACCCATCCATGATCCAAGTGTGAATGAAAATACATAACCTTCCATTGGAATGTCGAAATAAGGAATGCATTAGTCGAGTGTCTAGTGTGATAGGTAAACCTTTGTATGTGGATAACGTTACTGCTAGGAAAACTAAATCTCTGAGTATCAGAATCTGTATTGAAGTTAATGCTAAACAGATGATTTACCTTCAGAAATAATCATTAAAGTCGGCCAAGATGCAGTTAGAGTTAGTGTAGAATACCAAATGATCCCTTCAAAATGCACCAATTGTAATGTTTTTGATCATAACAATGACCAATAGTATAAGTCTGTCCAAAAGGAACCCCCTCAGTCCTCAGATGTTACAACCTGGTCGTATTGACTCTTGCTGCACCTGTTTATTTGGGTCCATCTGTTGAGAGGTCAGTAGCAATCCCAGTGGATTCCCTAGTGGTTCCGTTGGCTTTGTTACTACTGCCTGTGGACAAGCTCCCTAGCTCAAATGGGGGGCGGGCAGTCTAGGGAAAAGCTTAGTAATGGTGAAATCTTGACCCATACTGCTCAAATAAACTACAAAGAAGCCATGTCACGCGTTGCCTTGTCTGTGTGCTCACCCCTGCAACCTGCTAGAGATATCTCGACCCCTATTGGTGAATGCTTAAAGCTTGTCCCAAATGTTCCACTGATGCAGCAGGAGTCTGAGGACATTTCCTCAAGTGCCCTTCTAGTCTTATTGGATGAAGGAAGTGATAAGCAGACATTAGTCCAGTCTTCTCAACCGGGGATGTCTTTACAGCAGAAAATGAAAGGGTCTATAGTGCAGAAAATTAAATTCAAAGGATCGGATAAAAATCAATCGCCATCTTCCAAGAGAATCCCCAACCATCGTCGGTCTCGGTAGTCAGGGACATTTGCTTTCTATCTTACTTTTGCGTAGGCTGTCTAGGCTTCATTTATGTTTTATTACTTTTCTGTACTGATTATATGGATGATTTTTGCCTATTTTGTTTTGTTAGTAGTTGTCCTTCTTGTTTATCGTATGGATGATTTGGTTTTAAATATGGGGTTTTGGAACATTAGAGGTCTAAACAATCCTATTAAACAAAAAGTACTTAGGAATTTCATAAAGCAAAATTACATTTCCATTTTTGGTTTTCTCGAGCATAAGGTTAAAGAGCAAAATGCCTTTAAGGTGTTTGGATCTTGTATGCTATCCTGGGTATTTAATCATAATTACAGGGATTCCCCACTAGGTAGAATTTGGGTGGCATGCGACCCCTTGGTGTGGTCTGTTAAAATTCTTTTGCAGTCTGACCAATTTATGTTTTGTGATATTCACTCTCTTAATGAGGATGTTCATTTCTTAGCTTCCTTTGTATATGGATGTAACTCTCAATAGGATAGAATATCCCTTTGGGAGCACATTCGTAGGGTCCAATGTGCCTCACCCTGGGTGGTGTTTGGGTACTTTAATGCTATCCGTTATCCTTCTGACAAAATAGGCAGGGATTCCTCATGGGGTACTCATATGAATGTCTTTAATGATTGCATCTGTCAATTCGATCTAGATGATCTTAGATACACCAGTTGTCAGTTTACCTGGTTTAATAAGCAGTCTTTGAACAACTACATTACCACGAAAATTGACAGGGTTTTAGTAAATGATCTATGTCTAGTGGGGTATCCAGATTCAAATGCTCATTTCCCTACACCAGGCATATCAGATCACTCCCCTGATATTGTTTTCATGAACCCTTCTTTTAAGCATTTACCTCGACTTTTTAAGTTTTTTGATTTCATTGCAGACCATCTGTAACATTCCCAAATTTTGGAACATATTTTTTTTTTTGAATTAAACAATGGGAAGTGTTAGAAGTAGGCAACGAGTATCCAAACAGGAGGGTAAAGAGCTATCTACCACACACACACATGCTACCCATTATACTACTTATTACATTACATGCTTGCTTTGAAAGAAATAAAGAAAAATAGGCAAAAGGGATTTTATAACTGAACCATGTACAACAGCGCCCCAAATAAAATAGAAAGGCTAATAGGATATCATAAATTTATCATGTACAAGGCGCCAACAGAAAAGAAAGAAAAGTACAGTACTAAAAAAAAGGCGACCTATCACTACAGTCTGGTCCAGCCTCAAGTGTAACGACTCGAATTTTTAAATTTATTTTGAATTCAATATATCGATATTTTTTGTCGTCAAGTCTCTTGAGATGTTTTGAAACATCCATAATCATCGTATGTCGCTTGGAGTAAGCCCGGGTGAGTTGGAAATCCCCGGCATGATGTTTGTTGTCGGTTGACTGTCTAGATAATTCCTTAATCGCATCAAATCATTGACGACCTGATCCCTTTTCCAAATCAGAAATCTTTATTCATGACGTTAGGCCCAAAACTCTCCAACAGCTATTTTGGTAAAACTGTTGTGCATAGCGTAACCAGTTAGGGTTTTGGAGCATAACCGGTTAGGGATCTCTCTCTGTGAGTTGGAGGAAACAACCGCGCATAGCGTAACCGGTTAGGGTTTGGAGCGTAACCGGTTACGGTTACGCGGAAGGCTTAAATGAGGGGAAGTTTGGGGCTTTCACTTGGGGCCCTATAT
>NMUG010007111.1:0-12231 GCA_002855965.1 Monotropa hypopitys
CCACCCTTTTTCTCAAACACCATTTATATAAAAACTTCTTTAAACATGACCACACTCTTCTTTTTATTCTAAAACCACAACTCACCCATATCAAATTATATTTGTGATCCAAAGGGTTTTCATCTTTTCAATTTATTTCCAATCACCATATGTTTATACTATGAAAAATACCAACTTACTTTAATTTGTGAAATTCATAAGAGTACTCACCTTTTCTGAATCCTCCAAGACTCCCAAACGGCTCCTCAAACACCTAAGAATATGAACCCAATATTAGAATAATGATCTATGACTTTTATTTAATTAAAACTCCAAATTTTACATTTTCCCCCAAAATTCATTTTTTCCGAGCACCAAGATATCGGTATCTTTAACTAAGATATTGGTATCTTTAACTAAGATATCGGTATCTTAAATAGAACCCAAAGATATCGGTTTATAACTTCTCAAGATACTGGTTTATAAGTATTAAGATATCGGTATCTAAAAAAATCTAAAGATATCGGTTTCTTCAACTGCTCAACTGTAGTTTCTAGCCTCTCTGCCTAAGATTTCGGTATCTTGGCTAGCCCAAGATACCGGTATCTAAAGCCTTGACAGCAGCTCGAAGAACAGACTGCAATTTTTTTGGGTTTATACTTCTAATCTAATTTCCTTTGATTTGAACCATCAAAACTCATCCGATTATCTAAAAAATTTGACCACAAATACTATACATGATTTACAACAAATTCATTAAAACGGATTCTAAAAATTTTACCTCAATTGCTCGAACTAAAAAATTGGAAGCTTTTGCCGAAAGGGTTTCTCCACCTCTCTTTCCACCTACTGCTCAGATCCAATTTTACCCTATCAAATCAACACCAAATAACCTCAAATTTGGAACACAGAAACTAGAAAGAATTTGGAACAAAACGATGTTTTTGGATTTCGAAATGGATACCTCAATTGATCAAAATAAAATTCATAACTATTTACCGCAGCTGGGTTTCTTTAAATCTCCTTCACTGTTCATCGTCCTCAAACTCAATTACCTATGTTACTCCTCCCTTTACTTCACATCCATTGATTCTTATGCTTACAAACTCTATTTCATACCTCTCAAATGATGCATCAAACACTCTAAATTCTCGAATTTGGTTTTTGATTCAATTCTTTACACTTGAAAATTCTTCAGAGACTATGCCTTATATCTATGTCTGTATATATTCACGTACTTAGCAATGGTTCATAGTTATCAACGAAATTTCTCAGATTAATTGTATATCTAACACTTGTTAGCTTTTAGATCAATACTTAGCTATAGATCTGCCAACACACCCATGCAAAATTTGTTATCAACGACACATACGTGTCCTTACTCTCTCTACACCCAGCCATGCATGCCACGATACACACACAGCACAAACTCAAGATATCGGTATCTTGGTCTTCCAAGATACCGGTATCTTGAACACTAAAAATTTCCAAAATTGTTCCACAAAATCCTAAATAATACTTTTAAGCCCAAATTATTCTTAAACCTCAATTATTTATTATTAATTACCTCAATTCACAACACAGGTCTTACACTATCTCCCGAGGAAATCTTTCCTGCAGTCGAGGCATTTGTCCTATTTGGTCGAAGGAGCACCCTTCGGTACGGTGAACCGTTGGCAGGGAGCTGTCCCCGGGTAGTAAACCTTCCATGCCGAAGTAAGCCCCGGGGGAGCCCCCTCCGTTGGCCTCTACGTTTGCTCGATCTCTTAACCTCGGTTTGTTGTACAATCGGCAGGGGATATCCCTGGGCTTTGAGGCTTCAACGCTAAAGTGAGACCCAGGAGCTCCCTCCATCGGTCTAGATCTGATTGGCCCTCTGATAGCTGGCCTGTGTTGTGGTCCTCCCGGAGGAGGTCGTGGCTCCGTTCTCTCTTTGGTTCGTCCCCCAATAATAGACCCTCAATCCCTTTGGCCAGGGCATTTTGGCCAAAGCAGGGTTGACTTAGCACCGAATAGGTATGCTGGTGCCGAAGAGGAGGAGCACTGGACCACTAGAATATCTTGGAAGTTGGACCTTTGACAACTTTTTCAACTGTCAGTTTGAATTCGATGATGTGTTGCCTTCTGTGCTGTCAATACGTCTACCAAGATATCGCATCAACAGCTATCAGTCCTGTTGGCCTGCACGTGCCTGAAATGACGGATGAACTGGCCACGTGTCGCACTGCCATTGGTCGACTCTGCGGCGAATGGGATAGTGTGCGCATGTGGAATACACTTGGCGGCTTCGACACAATTTTTGAGACAGGAGTAATGATGTTCACGCATTTTGACCGACTGAGATGGTTCGGCCGGTCACCTGGTATCCCGCCCAGGTTACCACTATAAATACTCGCTTAGGGTTTCAGAAGCCTCCCGTTTGCTCCAGCCCTCTCAGCCCTCAGGCGATTTCCGGCAACCGTAGGCGATTCCCAGCAACCGTAGGCGATTCCCGGCAACCGTGCTTTCCAGTTTCCAGCGAGTCTTTTTCAGGTTTTCTTGAGCAGATTCTCCCTTCCAGGTAACTTTTCTTCATTTCTTTCGCGAACATTCACTTCTTTCTTTGCTTCTACGTCGATTTAGCGATGTTTTTGCTTTGGGATTCACCTCCAAAGCCATTCGTGGAGTTTGGAAGTTTCTTGAACGTTTCTGGACTCCATGGGTGTTGATGAACATGTTCAAACTGTTCTTGGCCGAGCCAAACTCGCCTTGGCTGTTGGTTGAAGGCAAAGCCAAAGGTCTCCCTCTGCTTAATCGCATTGGTAGATGCCGGACCGACTAACGGTGCCGTACTTATTGGTGTTCTTTTCAGATCCGAAAATGGCACCGAAGAAGAGGTCCGACAAGTTTAGGCAATTCTTGTATTCTCCAACTGATCTTTGGGAGTTCAGAGAGGAATGGGAGATCCCGACCGACTTTAATATCGTTCTTGCTCCCATTGATGACTCGGAGCTGGGGCCGGAGTATGTGCACGTCCCCATCATTGCCGTGGTGTAGGGGGGAGTTCGGTTCCCCTTTCATCCCTTCTTGACTCGCTTTTTTGGCGAATTCCACCTTACACCAGCCTAGGTGTTGGTTAACACCTTCCGAATTTTGATGGGGGTAGTAAGGTTGAATGATACCCTACCTCAGGCAGACCGACTCGGCTTCGAGGACATTTTCGGTAGCTATGTGCTCGGCTTCAATAAGAAGTCAAAAAAATATTACCTCGGCCGTAGGCCTAACCAGACTAGTCTTATTGCGGACTTGTCGGACTCGGACAAGTATGCCAAGGATGTAATGATTGTGTCCGACAACTTTTTTACTATGGTCACCCGGTTTATCGTGCCGTTTCGGCATGGCGACTTTAGTAAGCATTATCCATTTGACTGAATTTTTCCCATGTGTTGAATTCTTCTGACCCGGTGTCTTCTTTTCCAGACGGTGGGCTTGTCGGTGCTTTGAAGTACGACGCTGACGTAGACAAAGTTAAGAGAGTTTATAAGCTCCTCAGTGAGCATCGTTCGGACCCAACTTTGCTAGGGTATACGCCATCATATACTAATACTTTCCGGACTTGGCCAGCCCCTGCCGAAGCTTCTGGTGCACACCCAGCCGAGCCGTCCTCATCTCATACAGCCAAGGCTTCCACTCCCACAAGAGAAGAAGAGATGCCCCCTGCAAGATTATTGATCTGGAAACCGAGGCTCTCGGTGTCGACCTTGCCGTTGTGGATGCCGAGCCCATTGTAGAAATCACTAAAGAAGTGCCGCCTGCTCGGCCCAGAACTACCCCTAGTGCCGACGAGCTAAGGGATGCTCGTGCACAGAAAAGGGCTAGGAGATCCGATGATGTGATCCCTGTCGAGAACTTTGCAGCTGCCACAGAGGAGACAGTCGTACTAGATCCTGCTACTGTCGAGATAGTAGGATCCTCTCAGAGGTTGGTGCCGGCGTGGGTGCCCATGCTCTCTTTTGAGGGCGTTGAGCCCGTTGAGACCGACTTGCTCTCGGAGCACCCAAATGTGGCAATGGCGCTGCTTCAAGCCTTCGCTCTACCGAAGGAGATGGAGCAACTCCCTAAAGGCCCCCGGACCTGCTTCCGGCAAATGATGTACCACGACGCTATGGTAAGATCCTTGTTTTTTTGCTTTTATATTATGTCTTTGACTTCAGCATTGGTGTGATGATCCTTGTATTTCTTTGCAGATGATGGCTGTCGGGGTTGGTGTGGACCGCCACATATGAAATCTCCAGGCTTATCACCGCCTGGCAAAGAAGCAGGTCGAGACGGGCCTTAAAAAGCTTGAGGAAGCTAAGAGTTCCTCGACTGAACTGAGCAACAAGGCCAAAGCCCTCGAAGCCAGCATTGAGATAAAAGATGCCGAGCTGACCATCAAGGATTCTCGCATTGCTACTGCAGATGCCGAGATATCCAGGCTGAAGGACGAGGTGGCAATGGCACAGGCCGAGCTGGAAGAGGAAAAGAAGAAGATGGTTGCTGAGGAAAAGAGCCACTATAAGAGAGGTTTTGATGAGGCCGAGGCCACATACCGCGGACAAGTGAGCCGATTGAAGGAGAAGCTCTTCAAGAAGGGCTGGGTTTGGGCCATGGTCTCGATGAGGGTTGAAGATCATGCTTCGACAATAGGGGATATTCACCTTATAGGCCAGGCCAAGGGCGGAGCTTGGCTGGCATCTACGCCGTCGGCACCTGTGACAATGGCTGCTACTAGGACTTATCCTGTTGGGGCCGATCCTGTTGATCCTGCTGCCTGATGTGGTTTTTTGTACTCCTTGTTTTTTGTTTTTTTTGTTGATCTTGGGCCGAGCCAAACTGTGGCCAGTCCACATTTCTTTTATGAGAACTTTTGGTTTTTCTGCTAAGTCTTTTGTCTGTACGGCTGCTTCTTTCATAATTGATATGTTCCCTTCTTCTCCCAGTCGAGGAAAAGGTTTGTTGATACAAAGCTTTGATCTCGGCTTGGCAGCACATTATAACTGTTTGTGTTATTTGGATGCTCCGGCTCCATGCCGAGGTGATACTTGTATAATTTTTAGATAAATGAGAATTTGTAAGCTGCTTCGACAATGCCACCGAAGAACTGCATGCACGTTTCATAGATAAACGACAACTTTAAGCTGCTTCGGCAATGCCACTGAAGAGCTGCATATATGTTTTATAGACGAACGACAAATATAAGCTGCTTCGGCAATGCCATCGAAGAGCTGCATGCACGTTTTATAGATGAACGACAACTTTAAACTGCTTTGGTAATGCCACCGAAGAGCTGCATGCACATTTTATAGATGAACGTCAACTGTTGTTCCTTCGGCAATACCACTGATAAAAACGATAGCCCAAATCTTGACACAGAAGGATTTTTTAGAAGAATTTCATTGATTGATGAGGGCCCTAGGCCAGATTATATGTCGTCTAATGATAGTACCACTTTAAGTTAGTAGCGTTTCACGGCCTCGGTATTGGTGTGCCATCTAATTCCTCCAGACGGTAAGCCTCGGTCCCTGTCTGGCCAACCACTCTGTACGGCCCTTCCCAGTTGGGTCCGAACTTGCCGTCTGAACTCTTTTTCTTGTTGCTCACGACCTTCCTTAAGACAAGGTTATCAGTCTTGAAGGCCCTAGGCCGGACCGTCCGTGCAAAGTTCCTGGACACTCATTGTTGGTAGGACACTAGTCTGATCCTGGTCGAATCTCGTCTCTCTTCGGCCAAGTCTAGGTCCTTCTCAATTGCTGCGCTGTTGGTGGCTTCGTCAAATTCTTTGGTTCGGATGGTTGGCAGTCCGGCTTCCAATGGGATGACTGCCTCCATGCCGAAGGCTTGTGAGAATGGGGTTTGCCCTGTGGAGCGCCGAGGAGTCGTTCGATCGGCCCACAGGACACTGGGAAGCTCTTCGGCCTATCTTCCTTTTGATGCTTGGAGTCTTCTTTTGATGCCGCTGCCGATCGTCTTGTTTGATGCCTCAGTCTGGTCATTGCTTGTAGGTAGTGGGGGTAGAATTGTAAAATTTGATTCTGTGCTCGGCGCAGAAATTTGTAAAGAGATCCCCCACAAACTGAGTATCATTGTCCGAAATGAAGGTGTATGAGATGCCGAAGCGAGAGGCAATGTTCTTCCAAGCAAACCTCTTGACGTTTTTGTCTTCTATGGTGACTAGAGGTTTGGCCTCCACCCATTTAGAAAAGTATTCCATAGTGGTGATGAGGAATTTGAATCCGCCTGGTGCCGTAGGGAGCTTGCCGACGATGTATAAACCCCATTGAGCGAATGACCATGGACTGGTCAACGGTGTCAGCTCTTTAGCAGGCTGCCTGATAATTGGGGAGAACCTCTGGCAGGCGTCGCATTTCTTCACTATCTCTTCCTCGTCTTCCATCATCTTCGGCCACCAATAGCCCTGATAAATGGCTCTGTGAGCAATAGATCTTCCCCCTGTGTGGGCTCCACAGCTGCCGGTGTGAAGCTCTTGCAATACTCTTTCGACCAGCATTGGATGCACACAGAGGAGGTACGGTTCTGAGAATGACCGTCTGTAGAGCTTTGACTCAGAGCCTAGCCAAAACCGAGCCGACTTGTGGACGATTCGGTGGGCTTTCCTCTTATCTTCCGGTAGAGATCCGTATTTTAAAAATGAAATGATGGAGTCCATCCAACTGGGACCTTGGCTAATGAAATAGACGGAGGAATGCTTCGGCGCTTCTATGCTTGGCTGATCCAAGCTCTAGATGCCGACTATTCTCTGCTCTTTGACTTCTGCTGCTGAGGCTATTCCGGCTAGGGCGTCGGCATGAGCTTTCTGTTCCATGCCGATCTGCTGGATTTTGAATTGTCTAAATGGTCCCAGTTTTTCTCTTGCCTTCTGCACATAGCTTCCCATCCGCTCGTCCTGGCACTCGTAGTCACCGTTGATCTGGTTGACTATGAGCTTAGAGTCGATGTAGATGTTGAGGCTCTAAATCTCCAGCTCTTCGGCAACCTTTAGAATGGCTAAGAGGGCTTCACAGGTTCGACATAGGATAGCGTTGTAGGGTGATGGGACGTCAACTACCTAAAATTCCACCTCGGTGGTGACCGAACCGATGGTCACTAGGATGAGGATTTTATCGAGCGGCCAAACGGAAGCCGCATTGAATCCTATCAGTGGCACGTCAGTCGATAGTAAGTCTTCCTCCTTGTACCCCATTTTCTTGAATATGGAGTAGTACATGACATCTTCCGAGCTACTGAGGTTGATGAGGACCCTCCAGACCTGGAAGTCAGCAACCTATAGGGTGACGACTAGGGCATCATCGTGGGGGTGTTGAATCCTCTCGGAGTCCCTATCTGAAAAAGTAATAGAGTACCTAGAGTCCTACTTTGGTTTCTTTGGCATGGGTTGCACGACGAGGATATCCTTTGCCTCTATCTATTGGAGCTCTGACCGAAGATGCTCCTCTCGCCGGTAATCCACCATCCCATAGATCACGTTGCTGATGCGTAGGGACGGTTTGGGATCTTCCTTCAATACGACAGCAACCGTCTTTTCTACATCAAGATATTCCTGAAGATGGCCAGTAGTGACCATCTCCTCAAGGAAATCCTTGTAGGCTCGACATCTGGTGGTCAGGTGTCCCTTGTCCCTATAGTAGCACCTGAATTTGTCGTTTCCCCCTCAGGCGGCCCCCAATCGCTTCTTCGGCCATCTGAAGAACGACTCCTTTTCGATTTTGCGAAGGAGCATGAATGTCGCTGTTTGAAGATAGTGGTGTGGGCCACGAATTCGTACGGCTTGTACGTTCGGGGCTCCTCAGACTGGACAATGTTGGTTTCTTTCCTTCTAACCACACTATTGTTGTTGGTTCCATGGCCGGAGCGCTGCTCGGTCTTGCTCCTTTCTTCCTTAGCCTCTTCAAGTTTTGCGTGGAGCTCAGTCCTGACCATGAGCTCATTCATGGCAGCCGAAGGGAACAACATCAAATCTTCGAACTCTCGACTGGAATAGTCCAGGCCGAGTTTGAATGACGTCACTGTGATTTTTTTATCGCAGTCTTCAATTTCATTGTAGAAGTCCCAATACTGGGCTGCGTATTGGCACAGAGATTCTGACCTCGATCGCCAAAATCCGAGGAGGGAATCAATCTCTTTATTCACTCTGGTACTGATGATGAACTGAGTCAGAAAGGCTGTTGAGAGATCTCTCCATGAAGAGTTGGACCCTACTGGCAGTCGGTCAAACCAAAGTAGTCCAACCTGGCCTAGGCTGGAAGGAAAGAGTTTGCACATCAGGGCATCCTCCCCTGAGTAGAGGGACATCATCTGCCTGAAGTACACAATATGGGTGTATGAATCCATTTTAGGATCATACTTGTTGAATTTGGAGGCGGAGAAACCTATCGTAGGCCTTGCAACTTCAATTTCTGAAGAGAATGGAGTGCAGGGATTCTTCCCTGTCGGCACGGATCGTAGGTCCAAGCCGGTAGGACTTCCCTTCTCCTCCCCTGAGTGACCTCTTGCTCAGAGTAAGGAGCCTGCCTATCTCCCTGGCCGATGTGCCTTTGGTGCGTGTGTGGTGACTGCTCTCGTGCTGGGCGAGGTCTCTGAGCTACTGGAGCTGTATTGGGACCGAGGCGGTCAAAGACAGCTGGATGACGACTCTCGGCCGAACGCTCGTCCCTATGCCGGGGAGGCGAGTCTCGGCGCCTGACGCGATGGTCCTCGTTAACCCTCTGCCAGACAGAGGCCTCTTCTTCCATTTCCTCTAGTTTGTTCAAGACAGAGGGCATGTCTTGCTGAGACCTGCTTCTGCTCTGGGAAGGCTCCTAGTACTCCCACTCATCTTCTTCGACATGGCTTGGTGCAGGTGCCTCCCTTCTCTTCTCGGTGGCCTTCTTCAGGAGGGTCATCTCGTGCATGATAGCGGTGATCTGGTGGTCCCTCCGGCCCAAGTCACCTTCCAGCTTATGAATATACTGCCTCGTAGTGAGCTTGGCTGGGGGGTTTAGGGCACATGTTGGTGTGGTGGTTGTCATCGTCGGCAAGGGACTATCCGAGCGTGCGGACAATAGAGTCCTCTTACCTTTCAATCCCTTTGCCCTTGGTCCTTCGGCCATCAGACTGATTTCCTTTCGAGTTTTGGTTCTTTGAAGTCATCTTCAAGCTGCAACGGAGAGTTTGAGAGTTTGAGAAAGGTTCCCCAGCGGAGTCGCCAATTGTTGGGGGGTAAGCCTTTCTTGCAATGGTTCTTGGTTGCCAGCGGTGGAGATGGGGCTGAGCTACAAAAGAGAAAACGTTAGGCTACCGGCCAATGTCGCCGGTGAACCCTCTGATGGCTAAGTCAGCAAGGGTTGTAGAGAGAGAAAGCAATTTGATAGAGTTTGGGAAAGAAGAGAAGGTGTACTTGTGCATTGAATGCTATCCCCTTATATAGAGCCATCGGTGAGTGTAGGACATGCACTTTGGCGCGAGTGAACCGCCCACCTGCGCAATTGGATAGTGTTCCTGTCCTCCTGAGCGCCTGAGCGCCTGAGCGATCGGCCGAGAGGTCGGCTCCGACGGTGTTAGGCGGCGCCGCCTGACAGCATTGGGCGGCAGAAAAACTGAAAAGCATGTCTGGCGTGCTGCGGGAATCACGGAAAAGACGATCTATGTGTCATTCGTGTGTCTGCCATGTGCGCAAAACCCGGGATGCTATCTCTCGAGGGAATCTTTCCTACAGTCGAGGCATTTGTCCTGTTTGGCCGAAGGAGCACCCTTCGGTATGGTGAACCGTTGGCAGTGAGCTGTTCCCGGGTAGTAAACCTTCCATGCCGAAGTAAGCCCCAGGGGAGCCCCCTCCGTCAGCCTCTGCTTCTGCTCGGTCGCTTGACCTCGGCTTGCTGTATCATCGGCAGGGGCTATCCCTGGGCTGTGAGGCTTCAGCGCCGAAGCGAGTCCCAGGAGCTCCC
Source organism: Monotropa hypopitys (assembly GCA_002855965.1). Lineage (NCBI taxonomy): Eukaryota > Viridiplantae > Streptophyta > Magnoliopsida > Ericales > Ericaceae > Monotropa > Monotropa hypopitys. Next base: position 9,942 of record NMUG010007111.1, read on the forward strand.
TCCGTCGGTTCAGATCTGATCAGCCCTTTGATAGCTGGCCCGTGTTGTGGTCCTCCTGGAGGAGGTCGTGGCTCCGGCCTCTCTTTGGTTCGACCCCCAACACTCGCCATTACCCATATTAATGCCATCTGTACCTTCATAGGGAGAACTCAGACTCAGATTGTTAAGATCATGTGTAACATGATTGCTAGCACCACTGTCCAAGTACCAAGAAGGATCAGCCACAATACTTGGGGATGCAATATAGGCAGAAACTTGCTTGGCTCCAGCACTAGTGTTACCATATTCATCTGGGATAGGTTCAAAATCATATTCAAACTTGTGCCAACATTCAGATGTCTTGCGTTTAGATTTGTTGCAAATTTGGCAAACAGGTCTGGAAGAGAAAGAAGTTCTACCTCCAAAGCCCCTGCTCTTACCTCTTCCACCTCTAAAGTTTCCTCTAGTTCCAGAAACGAAGGGGGTATTCAGGTTTTGAGGACGATATGAATTATAAGGTCGTGGTGAATTGAATCTACCACCAGAGTATGTGTAGGCAACATTTGCACTAGGATTTCCCAGGTTTGCAACAGGGGCACTATATCTCATCAACAATCGTTCATGTGTAAGAAGTTGTGACCGTACTTCAGCCCAGAAGAGTAAAAGCACTCTACTAGTTATGTTCACAACTAGAGATTCATATTCTCTAGGCAAACCTCCTAGAGTGGCAAGAACAAGCTCTGAATTTGAAATAGGGTGACCTACAGCAGCCAAATTGTCAGCATAGTTCTTCATAGTGGACAAATAATCAGCCACGCTCTGAGCTCCTTTTTCAGCTTTGGTGAGAGCATCTTTAAACTCTAAAATCCTGGCATGAGCTTGACTATTGAAGAGGGTTTCCAGTGTTCTCCACACATCGAATGCTGTGTAGCAACCAACAACTTCAGTGAGTGCTTGTGTTGTCATTGAACCAAGCAACCATCCCATATTGAGCTGATCTGTGGTAATCCATGCTTTATACGCAGGATTTAGCTGGAGACTTGACCCATCAGAGGATTGAATCATCTGCGATGGTGGTGGTTGAGTTCCAAACAAATGTCGATCGAGTTCGTAACCTCGAACAACAGGAAGAATGGAATATTTCCAGAGAATATAATTTGTTCTATCAAGCTTAACATTGCAAGTTTGGTTTAGAGTGACTCCAAAGGAAAAATGTTGTTGAGATGATGATGAAACAGTGTGAGTGAGACCATAGGTGGTGGTTTGAACATTGGTTGGAAAGGCTGTGGGTATGGATCCAAAGTTTGGAATAAAACTTGGATCTATGCGATTGGTAGATGAAGAGATAAAAGTGTCGGAGTTGTTGAAGAAGACAGAGAAGGTTGTTCGGTGATCGACATTCCTCTCCGCTCAGAGAAGCTCTGATACCAACTTGAGAATTGGTTAAGTCAAGATATCCATTGTTTATTTCATTCTCACTTACTCAAAGCAATACATCAGCTGAGTATATATACACCCAAGCCTAACAAACTAATATTCTAGAATGTTCTATGATAGCTCACACTATAACAAACTAATAATAGTCTCGTACAATACAATGGAAAGCACTAACTTATTCTTTAATATGGAGGATATCTGATATAAAGATCATTCCAAACAAAATTCACTCCTGGGTATGAGATAAAGTCAGAAGAAAAAAACAACTTCAATAAACAGTGCATGTCCCAAGCCACCTCTAAAATTTCTGACTCATTTCTTTGATATTTGGATTGTGCAGAGATTTTTCCAAGCATCTCGTGGATTAAATACGCATGAACATAAGCCCCGTCACCAGCCACAAAATCACGAATAATCCCGTCTATTTGGAGCCAACTTGTACCCGGCGGCTTCTTTGCTCCCATCTCAACCATCTTCTATCTCACAATCAAGACATCATGCCACCTTTTATTAGCAGCATGTATATTTGACAAAAGCACAAGATAGCCCGCAGCTCGCTTTGGATCAAGCTCAACTGCTAAATTTTGAGCAACACGTGAAGCAAGATCCACATTTCTATAAATTCTACAACCACTGAGTGCAGCCCCCCAAACAGCATTATTTGGCTTCATGGGCATCATCTGAACAAGCCCATATACTTCATCTAAAAAACCAGCACGGCATAAGAGATCAACCAAGCACCCATAATGTTCAATTCTTGGTTCAATTCCCCAAATTTGATTCATGCAGTTAAAAAGACGTCGTCCCTCGTCAACAAAGCCAGCATGGCTACAAGCGCACAAAACCCCAATGAAGGTTGTCCCATCTGGTCTTT
>NMUG010007112.1:0-12230 GCA_002855965.1 Monotropa hypopitys
ATTTCGTCGGCGTCTGTCTCACAGGATAAGACGGTACTTGACCACTGCTGTTGGTACACCACAACAGCAGCCTTGGCGAACTGGGCTAAGCTGAGCTCTTTCTCTCTCAAGAAACAAAAATGGAAGGAAGTTGTATTGCTCTGTGTTTTTCTCTGGTGTTGAACTCCTTCACAATCAGTTGAATAAATAGAGATGACATATTGCCTTGGAAGATGACAGCCTACCATTTAAGGAGGGAAAAGTGTATGGAGAATAGTCCCCCAAAACAGGGATGAGGGAATCCCTCTTCCTAAAATCGGGATGGGTTCCCAATGGCGGATGGTTGCCCCGTGGGACCCTCCAGCCTACCATTCACACCCAAAAAATTTCCAACAATCCCCCACATGAATGGTAAGGCGTGCAACTTGACGCTGAGTACAAAGAAGACTTTGAGAGAGAGCATCGCGGATAATTCCTGCATAGGATAGGTAGCTTTTGGCCTTGAACCTTCCCTTGTGATAGTCCATCGGATTTACTGGCTAACCAGTGAACATGCTGTCTTGAACTGTTCTGTCGTTTGTGTAAACCGAGTCAATGAACTTCACATAGTAACTTCTCCTAGCACAGTTCAGTTCTCACTATTGGGGTCATTTTGGCCATGACACCCTCGCCTGGTTCTGCAAGTATTTTCTCGAGAATTTAGCCTTTCATCATTCTCATAGAAGCGGCCCCACTTCATACTCACATAGGTGACTTCTTATCAATGAGTAATCCATTATACTCTGCTTGGCTCACCAACGCATAAGAGTCATTAAAAGCATAAGCTTATCCTTCGCACATATCACTGTTGCATTATAGGAATGGATTGGAGATATAATCTCCTCAGTGATTTCACGATCTACACGCAATTAGGTTGTCCCTTTGAACCTAGATCTTGGGATCTCCAGTCAAATAGGTTGGGTTTCCATCACGGTAGTTTTCAACATCATAGGCTTTAGCCCCATTCCCGTTGATGCTTTATCAACTAGCTCTCTGTTTAACCCTTTGGTTAGCAGATCTGCAATATTGTCGTTTGATTTCACATAATCAATCGTGACAATCCCACTTGAGAGCAGTTGTCTAATGGTATTATGTCTTCGATGTATATGTCTGTAATTACCATTATATATATTACTCTATGCTCGTCCAATTGCTGATTAACTATCGCAATGGATACATATGCCACAGGTCTCGACCATCTAGGAATATCTTCGAGAAAATGTTGTAGCCATTCTACCTCTTCAGTTTCTTTATCTAAAGTAATGAAGTCCAACTCCATTGTAGAGAGTGCCATACACATTTATTTGAAAGATTTCTAAGACACTACAGTACTATCCAAAGTAAAGACATATCCACTCTTTGATTTTTAGTATTTTATATCAAAATCTAATTTGCATCAGTGTACCCTTCTAGTACTGCAGGATATTTGGTAGTGTACCTCAAGTATCATAACACTCTTACTATATTTATTTATAGTGGTTCTCCCCTTGATTACTAGTATCTCTACTCAGTTTGCTGACAAAGTAGGCTATGCCAGGCCTTGTACAACTCATCAAGTACATCAAACTTCCAATTATCCTTGAATACTCTAATTGGGATATACCCTCATCAGAATTCTTAGATAAATGAAGATTTATGTCCATATGGGTCCTGACGACATTTGTATCGGACTTATTGTATTTCTTCAGAATATTCTCAATGTAATGATTCTAAGACAATACAAGTCCAGTAGATGTTCTGGTAATTTTGACACCTAGAATCACATCTACAAGGACCATATCCTTCATGTAAAACTTCGAGTTTAGCATGTTCTTGGTAGATTTGATAATGCTATCGGCGAACTCATCCTCTCAATTGTAATTATTGTCAAGGTATAAATACAATTATACTTAATTATTTTCAGTTGCAACATAACTCATTTATCCCTATGCGCGCATAGAAAATAAATTGCGGACGTCCTCTGTGGTTTATTTTCCGCAAAATAATAAAAAATTAATTTTCCAACATATCATTTTGCGACATCTCGGCCTTGCGTATGGCTATACCTACCGGCTATTCGGTCACATCTTGACAACTGGAAAATCAACCTTTTATTATCAAAAATCAATAAAATTAACATTCTCGGCGTCGTTAACGCAGTCGTCTCAGTTGAAAGTACGACTATGTCTACTAGCTTCTGGCCATTGGACAATTTTTGAAAATATTGATTCCCAAAAACCATTTCATACGGTCAGTTATCTTTCACTTTTGTGGCATGCGTTTCAGGAGGTGGTATTGATCAGCTTGGCCATGCCAGCATGACCCCTCGTTATTATCTATTATTTATCTTCGTTTTTACGGCATTCATTTTGGGAGGTGATATCGATCAGCTTAGCCATGCCAGCACGACCCCTCGTTATTATCTATCTCTTATCTTCATTTTACGGCATTCGTTTCGGAAGGTGGTATCGATCAGCTTGGCCATGCCATCATAACTCCTTGCCATTGTTTATCTTTACTTTATAGCATTTATCATTAGAGGCAATATTGCTCAGCTCGGTTATGCCAGCACGACCCCTCACCATTGCTCATCTGTCATTTTTATTTCTTTTCAAATCAAATAAATCAATTCACCTCTCAGTTTGTACCATCGATGAATCAAGTAACCGATCGGTTCGAATGAAATAAATAACTCGCAATTCAAGTTGGCAAATTACTTGTTATCCTTTCAGGAATTCAAAATCAACAAAAACATTGAATAATAAAATAAAAAAAATCAAATACAATCAAAATCTTCAAATTCCATAATTCGGGTCAATAGTGAATTATGTAGCAAATTGGCATTGGATCAAAGGAATAATTTGTAAATTCAACGTGCTGAATTAGTTATTATCCTTTTTGGAATTTAAATAAAAAATCAAAATCAAATCAAAATCTTTAAATTCTATGATTCGGGTCAATGGCGAATTAAGTAGCAAGTTGGCATTGGATCAAAGAAATAATTTGTAAATTCAATGTGCTGAATTACTTATTATCCTTTTGGGAATTTAAATTCAAAATCATCATTCTAACATGAAGATCAACATTTCCATTTTCAAATTCAATGCTTTCATTCGAAATCAAAAATCAAAATCAAAATTCTCATTCAAAATCAATTTCAATGTTTTCATTCAAACACGGAAATCAACATTTTCATTCAAAATCAAAAATCATCATTTTTATTCGAATTCAAAATCAACATCAATTCAAATGTATCATTAAAATCAAAAGCACAAAATAACTTGCATGTCAACGTCATCTTTAGTAAATCCTAAATGTACATTTTGCATATCATATTTTTCTTGGCCAAGAGTAATTGAGTTTGATTAAAAGGTTGTTTAGAAAAATAAAGTACCGCAATGGCGATGTAGGGTGTCTAACACCTTTCCTACTTGTAACAGTCAATTCCCGAACCCAACTCTAGTTGCGCAAATCAAAGTGACTTTCCAAAATGGTGACTTGGCACACCATAACTCTATGACGAGTGGCAATTCTGAAAAACCGATTAATAATAGATTGTTTCGCAGTGAAGATTCGATCTATCATTAATTGGACTCCATTTTTAATTCCAGATATCATTTTTATTTTTCAAAAAAAAAAAAACCAGTTGCATTCAAATCCAAGAAAAAGAATAGAGTATGATCTCTACCCTCAACGTCCCGCGCACATCCGAAAAAGGAAGAGAGAGGAAAATTTTTCGAGAAGCGACAGCTCCGCTGGGGACAGAGAGAATTTCGGCTTCTAGTTTTTCAAAACAAACCTTTAATTAAAATTCAATCAATTCTTAGCATGTTACTAATGTCTATTTTGTGTAGTCTTTTCATGAAAGCTAAGAGATCGCGGCGCACTTAAAAAAATATCTTTATGCATTATTTCTAATAATCTATTTTGCAGGGTAGCATAATAAATATTTGCAAAGGGCTCCCTTCAATTTTTAAAAAAACTTGCATTGTTTTTCATGCATAATTTGCATCATTACCCATTTAGAATGGAGGTCATGACCGCCCAAATGGATGTGTCCCTATCTACCCCCGGAAGTCCGAAGTAAACTATGTGCTACTTATATGGTAGCCATTTCCGAAAAGGACACTCCAACTAAATCACCGACTCAAAGATGGTTTCCCTCATGGGGCCATAAGTTTGAAGATTTGGGAGCCTTTAAGCCTTAAAGCCTGCACAACCACATATGCATATAGAAAACCAAAAAAAGAGTCGAAGCCAAAAGCCTAATTGTATTATTAGGAGACATGTCATAATGAAGGGAATCCTTTTCTTTTATATTGTTGTTAATATCCAACCCAAAATCTTTTCAAAAAAAATTCAAAGTAAAAAATAAACGTCTCTAGAGATAATGGCAGACATACATCATGGACTTACAAAATCTTTTCATCAAAGATCCACAATCCAAAATATTGTCCCAGACTTCATGTATGTTGGCAGTTTTGAATTGTGATCAGAAAAGTCCATATGTTGCTATAATCCCTAAAGATCATTTTCCTTTTATACAAAACTAAGACAATTTTTGTTTTGAAGGTACATTATGGCCCATCAAGCCCATTTTCCACCCCCGATGAGGAGGATTACCCGCTCCACCTCACGAGCGATGGCTGAAGATGCCTTAAACCGCACCCATGAAGAGCCAGAGATGGTCCCTATGGAAGAGTTTCTAGCTGTCCGCAAAGATGTTGACAATCTCCAAGCCATGGTTAACACCTTAATGAGGAAGATTCAATCAACCACCCACCTTGCAGGGGCCAGAACATCATCTCAAACGACGCCCGACACTGGGGCAGTGCCGTTCCAGGCAGCATCAAATTACACCAACCCTCCACCAACTGGGGCAATTCCAACATTGCCGGTGGGAAGCTTGCCATCACAACCTGCCGCAACACAGCCGACCATCTCGGCTCAACCACTAATGATCCATGTATTACCAAACATGGCTCAAATTCAAGAAGATTTGGAAAGCCATCCAAGGGATGTTCCCGTTCTGAAAGAGAGCAACCCCCATCTAATGCATAAAGTTCAGCAACTTGAAGAAGCTCTGAAGTCTCTGCGAGGGCCCAATCCATACACCTCAACAAGTTTTAAAGATCTATGCTTCTTCCCAGGGATGCAGTTGCCCCCAAAATTCAAATACTTGATTTTACAAAGTATGATGGGACTGGCGAACCTATGGATCATCTACGTTTGTATGCTGGGGCATTGTGTGGGTACCCCGACCCAGAAAAGTTGATGATGTAGCTATTTCAACACAGCCTTAAAGGGGTGGCCGCTCAATGGTTTCCCCAGCTCGACCTTAAGCGATTTCAATCTTGGAAAGAATTATCCCAGGAATTTGTCCGACAATACTATCACAATATCGAGATGGTCGTAGACCATCTATTTCTGATCAGAATGAAACAAGAGACGACAGAATCTTTTCGATCCTATGCACTCAAATGGAAGAGCTTTGCCTCTCAAGTCGACCCTCCCTTGGCTGAATCTGAGTACATCCATCTATTCGTTCAAACTTGTAAAGGAATATACTACGAGAAGTTCTTCACTTCAATCGGATGGTCATTTAGCAAAATCATCCAATATGGAGAGATGATAGAGGACGGGATCCAGACAGGAAAGATCATCAATCCTTACTCACACAACAACAATCCTAGTCTTTCCTCTTCTCAGGCAAAACGATTCCCTCAGAAGAAAACAAAAGAAGCTAAGGTCTCTATCGTCATGCCGATGCCTCATCGAAACAACTCTTTCCCTCCACCACCCAGGCATCAAAATTCATATGTACCACCACCATATTATTCACCATCAGCTTCATATCAGTCAAACAACCCCAATCAAACACCATCTTTTCCACAACCACAAAATGCTCAACCAAGGGGTCCACAACAGTTCCCCTGCAAAAATCAATGAAACTAAACCTTCACCCCTATAGCCATCCCAATGGCTGAGGTACTTCAACGACTATTGACTTCGGGACATCTCAACTTGATCCCCGAAAGGCCAACATCAAATCCTCCTCCTTCATACCATCAGGCGGATCGCCACTATATGTACCATTCAGGACAGTCATGCCATGACACAAAGGACTGTTGGAACCTAAAACACTGGGTCCAAGATCTAATCGATGCCGATAATCAATCTCGAAGACGCTAAGGCCGTGCTAAATGTTACAAACAATCCACCTCTAAATCATCAAGGGGTTAACATGATAAGCCAATGTGTGGATGCTCTAGATCTGCGATAACTGATCGGTCCTCCCGGGACTATGATTCTGACAAAGAAGCCCATCATTGCCAGGGCAGGACATCAAAACTCACCTCAAAGAAAATAGAGAATTTGGGGCGAGTGTTCTCAGAAAACGGACCTCCCAAAACCGTCTATTTCTTTACCAGTGCGATCAAGGGTCACTCTACCAAGACCCCCTCCAGTACCATAGTACAATTCACACAGAGTACCGTTAAACTATTCTAAGCTAAATCGAGAAATCCAATCGCAAAAGGTTTACGCTCTGATAAAATAGGGAAAATCCAAGATACAAGAAGAAATCCCCAAATCATAATTGCTTGAACTCATTAAAATCATAAAGAAGGACGAATTTGACGTATGGGAAATCAAAAGAAAAATTCAGCACATGGCAATGCTTCACCAAGATTTTCTGAAAATGCGTGAATGATCGCAAAATATCTCCATCGCAACGGTGTCGAAAATGGAAAAGGCCTAGGGGCAAACCTTCAAGGGGAGACATAACCAAGAAGCATACCATCCCAATTGCATACATTTGGACTAGGCTACGATTCGACCTGGGAAGAGCAAAGGCAAGTCGCAGTCTTCAAGCGAAATGCAAAAAATAGCCGAGGCCAAGAAAGGACTACACCAGTTCTCTATATCCGGAGAAGCTTTGTATCGGCAGGATTCTCAAACGAAGTTCAAAACCAGGAGGAAGAGCTTGCCCTCAATCTACCTATCCCTAGTTTCATCTCAGAAGAAGAAGATTCAACAGTCGGACTCACACGGCTATTCGAGGAGTTGCAAGTCGCCGTTATCAGTTCCCCTACACACAACGGGACTTCGAGCAAGTCATCAAATTCAATCTGCCCGGGGAGAGAATGACCAATTGGGTCTCACAATCAATTCTAAGGATTAACAAGTTTTGGTAACTTGCCGAGCAGCGTACAATAATGTTTTCATTTGTCATGTGATGTTATTTCCTTATCTTTTCAAATGTTGAAAATAAAAAAATGTATACGTACCTACTTCCTGCGTATTTGCTTCGTTTAATCTTGCGTGTGATTTAATAATTAATATCTATATTTCATGTATTTTATATTTCTCTATGAAAAATGGCAAAATAAATAAAAAAATTCGTTCAAAATTTTCAGGAACTCAAAAATTCAACCTTTCGATTCAAATGACCAAATGATCTTAGCACAAGAAGAATACGACTTCAACGTTGAGCTGGATCATGAACTCGTGGGAATTGAAGTTGACATTTGTGCTGGGGATGAAATTCCGGAAGAGATCCAAGAAATGATAGAAAAGCACGAGAATCGAAAAACCCCCAATATCGAGGAAACAAAAATCATAAATTTGGGGACTGTCGAGATACCCAGGAAAGTCAAGATTGGGGCCCACCTCGATAAATAGTAGAAAGCCAAATTGATAGAAATACTCAAAGCATACCAGGATGTGTTTGCATGGTCTTACGAAGACATGTCAGGGCTAAAATTCGTTAATCGTAGAGCATAGATAGCCTATCAACCTCGCAATGTCACGCCTCGGATTTTCAAACCATTTTTTGAAATACCGTTTAAATAATAAACAGGGGATACAACTACTTGCTATCCAGATACAGTCAATTGAGTTTCTCATTACATTACAGTACAATACAAGTAGAGGTACAACAAGTAGAGAGCGGAAGAGAAGTACAAGAGCAAGCCTACTACAACTACTACTATAAACAGGAAGCGCTACAAGTACAGAGTAAAGAAACTACAACTAAAAGTACTAAAACTGAAGTACAGCACAAAGAAAGGTACAACTGAAATACTGTACCTACACTACCCTGTACAAAGAAGCTACCGAAGCTGAGGTAGCGGAGTCCATGAAAACCCAGCAGCTGACTTCAACTCTAAACCACCAAGCCCGTCCAGTCCTGCAACACAGACTAGAAAAAGAAAAGAGAGAGGGTCTGAGCAAACCATGGCTCAGTGAGAAAACCCCTAACTACTACCAAGCATGCACGTGCGGTGCGTGCCTACATGTCCACAAGTAAACGTACAGAAACAGTAAAGAAGCTAAGTGCACGTAGTGTAAGCCTAACACAAGACAACACGGACACAGACATATCATCAACAAGTACGTCTAATCAAAACCGTAACCTCAAGTGAGTTCAAGGGTACAATACTCCAGTCCAATTGAAACAATATCTAATCTCAACTCAACCAACCTTGCTACTAAGGTACAAGAACCCTAAGGATCTACTAAGGATCCCAAACCAACACCGTGTCAAGATATCTAACCCGGACTCATATTGTGAACCATGTTAACCATCATTATCATTAAGTGTTGGATTCATATACCATTGGATATTAGAGATATTTATTTCTTTACTTTCTTTTTGTTCGTTTACTTCACAATAGGGATGAATCTAAGAATCCCCTCATAAGTCCATTCTTGATTCATCCATCCATCCTCGTCATGTATTACCAATTGTTCCATGTCTTCGCATTAGGCATAAATCTAAAAATCCAATCATAAGTCCATTCTTGATTTATACGTTCATTTCTGTTACAAGTTACCGATCGTTCATAATTTCATCATAGGCATAAATCCAAGAATCCCATCATAAGTCCATTCTTGATTTATGCTTTTTGTCTGTCGTTCCCCAACTCGTTGGGAGGGCCAAGTTACCCCCATTGTACACAATGTCACGGGTGGAGCGACCACACAGGGAATCCCGTCATAAGTCCATTCCCGCATAAATATCCTGGCATTCCCCAAATCATTGAGAGGGCCCGTACCCTTTGATTCCACGTTGATAAGTGTTTCCATTGTGTTAGGAACAAATCCAAGAATCCCGTCATAAGTCCATTCTCGATTTGTCCTTTCATTTCTTTTATCGTTTTAACCGTGCCTAACTAAGGCCATCAAATTGTGTCATCTTATTTAGATCACGTCGTCGCGTCCACTTACTAAATCACGTCTTTCTTTATGTGATAGATTCAAGATTTGGTGCGAGTAGCCCTCGCGGGACACATCCTCATATTTGATGTTCATTTATCATATTTAACCGCTTATGTAAATTTCTTCAATGACTAACTCCACCTTGGTGAGTTCAAGGGAGACAACCACGTCCAACAATGCCATTCGTTGTACACGTATCCAAGATATCCAACTTTATTCTCCCGTTCATCGAGGGCATTTTACCGACTCGTTGGTGTTCATCTATACCTCAAGTACTTTACGATGATTTACACGGACTCAACGTAACCTACAATGTAACCAAATGAGTCCTACAATGGTCCAACGGTGTCAACTCTTCCAAGACACGACCCAAGGCTAACGTGGACAATTTATCGAATATTCGTAGGCTTAAACCTCTAGCGGCAACATATCAAACAACTAGCGGGCCCAAGATCACTGCTTAATTCCAACACAAATATCTAACAACTAGCGGGCCCAAGATCACCGCTTAATTCCAACACAACACAGAAATCCTACGTACACACACACACATACTTAATAGGACCGTCGCCGCCGACAAAGCAACACGGTCACACCTCCATCGTCACAGCCAATCCCTGCACGCACAACCAAGTACAGTTAATCATACACTCGCAGATACAGAAACTCACATACAGAAATCGAATGAATTGTGTATACCTTGTGGGGTCAATTTAGACACAACTGATGCGAATCACTAGCGATCGTCTGAATCTGTCGTCGTCGTGTCATACCGCATCCAAAAAGTCGCCAACGCGCAACGACGCGAACCACCGACGCTTGCCACCGTCACTGACACACACAGAGACAATCGTCACCTAACAACACCGCAAGTCGCCAACACAATGATATATATATATGCACATGTAATCGAACACACAACCAAATACGTACCGCGTACAGTCACTGCGACACTGCCGCCGCTGCGATCCACCACCGCTGTCACTGTGCCTCTCTTCTTCCTCCCGCATTCGTCGAACCGCTGCATCGTAGCTACACGCCACCAGCCGCAGCCGACAACCACCAGCTACGCACCACCAGCCACAGCCGACAACCACCAGCTACTCCATGCCTGAACCGTTGCCGCTACCAAACGACCACCGCACCAACCACAAACCTCTAGCTCGTCATTGCTCCTTCCCGGACTACCAACTACCGCTGCCCCGCTCTTGCTGCGCCGCCAGCCCGCGCTCAGCTGTGCCGGAGACCACCCTTTTCTTCCTCCTCCCTCTCTGCGAACGCAACTCCCTCTCTCCCTTTCTGCACAACCACCACCGCGCCCCAAGCCACCACCAGTCCGCACGTCGCCGCCCTCCACTCTCTCTCTCTCCCTCTCTATTGCTCGGTAACTATGGAGGAGGGAGGAAAACTCATCGGGGAAGAGGGCAAGGGAACGGGGGGGAGGCGCTATGGGGGGGTGATGGGTATACGGGAAAGGGGAAAAGGGTAGGGCTGTAGGGTTTTGCTCACTTTTTTGTTTTTAATTATAAAATAATTAATAATAATAGTATTATTAATATTATTATCCTTATTAATTTCAATGAAAAAGAAAAGGATTTTGAATCCAAATTTCTCGTTAAAAATTTTCAAATTTAATTTGAAGGGCCACAAAAAATCGGATTGTTACATCTCATACCCCTTAAAGAAATTTTGTCCTCGAAATTGAGTAAGAAGAGAGTAGGATGAGAATCAAATCATCCGCCCAACGAAACAAAGAAACTCCAACCCTCAACGGGTGATCCGAAACCAAAACTCACCGCCACAACGATCGTCTCAAGGGTTAAACTTTACAGGGTACGATAACAAGTTTCAAATAGGGTGTTGGATTCGATACAGTTACTCGGTATCTAACGGACGCACGTTTCGCAAAGACAAGACCTTGCCTTGACATTTAACAATCTACTCGCGAATAGTAACGACACAAGAATACGTTTCTCGACCCACAGACTCACAAATATGCCACGGTACAAGAGAGCACTCTCGGATATGATACGGATACGTCGACGCAAATCGATTCCATGAAACAAATAAAAGATGGAGGATTCCATACGAAACAACATCCTCGAAAGTCCGCCTTCTCGCTACGGCTTCTACAACAAAAAAATTTATTTCCTCTATTTTTTTTTGAAACAGTGGTACACACGTCGCACTTTCTTTTCGATTTCGCAAACTCGCACGTAAATAATTCTCGCTTCGTTGTCTCAAAAAATAATTCCATTAATTACTCTATGGTTTGCCGATACGCGAAGGATACGCCAGAGACGCCAAGGACACGTCGAGGACATGTCAATACGCCGATACGACTTCAAAGCCGTTTGCACGAATGCTTGATACATTACAACTAATGAGGATACGTCATTGCACCAACACCCACGAACCAACTGAAGTAAATGCAACACACGAAAATGCTCAAAAATCCCAAGCCAAAGAACACACAACACCAAACACACACATCCTAGCGTGGTAACTGTGGGTTCCTGTATCCACGATCCAAAAGGTTGATCCAAGATCTGAGATTGTATGCTTGCTCAATGGCTCCTGCGATCAAAGAAAAGATGTTAGAGCTGCCCGGCGCCGAATGCCGGAAAGGGCCTCCGATGCCTAAGTCAGGTAGGTGCTTTTTGAGAGTATCGATATTCAAAATCAATTGCTGGTAAGACAGAGTGTGTAACACCTTACCCGACCTCCAATGTCAGGTATTTATAAGGTGCTTGCATCACCCTTAATCCGACGCATATTGCGGTAACCGTCCCGGATATTCCGCCGCAATATCCGGGATTTGAACTTTGTTTCCATTTTGGGTTATCCAGAGATACACCCGGTATAGGCTTTGATCTGGTAGGATCCTGACGAGTCATGCATGACCCGGCTATTCCATACCGTGCTGTGTACGCCCGTATCCCGGCTGTTCACTTCACACCGGTAGTGCCGGGTCAGCTGACACCATCATGTCCTGGCTTTATTCGGCCCGG
>NMUG010007113.1:0-12230 GCA_002855965.1 Monotropa hypopitys
AATTCCAACTTACCCCTTGACGCAAAATTTTGCTTTTCCTTTCCTTTCTCACACCACATGATCACACAATTCAATAGAAAAATCCTCGATCAACATTTTATCCCAAGAATTTCCAAATAATAAACCCAATTGATTTCCTAACTAAATCCCCTTTTTACTTTTCATTAACAATACTTGCCCAAAAGCATGACATATTTCTTATTAAACAGCATACAAAATACAGTCTATAACAACAGATATACCTGCACTAACTCCAGGTACAACTAAGAAGTTCTACGAGTACTTACAAGAGCCTAGGTGAAACACTCCCAAATGGGATATGTCACACTCCATGAATTTTAATACGAATTTTATATTCGTTTTATCACATTCGAGTGCGAATATATCTTTTGGAAATTTTGTTTAACCTATTCCTTGAGTTTGGTGTTTGTCCGAGGTGTCCGGAATGGTCTCGGGGACCATTCAGCAGTTTTTATTCAATTTTGATGCAGTTGCACTGGTGTAGGTGTTGTCCAGAGTGCACTGCCTTCATCTTGAAGCAGTTGCACCGGTGCAGGTATTGGATGCATCGGTGCAGGGTATCCCCCGAAGCTTCTGCTCAGGTTCGCATCGGTGCAGATAGAGTTGCACCGGTGCAGAGGTAGTTTGCATCGGTGCAGGTGGGGTTTGCACCGGTGCACAGGGGTTCTGGGTTAAGGCAGTAAGGGTGCAATTGGGTTGAGGCAGTAAGTTTGCATCCTCTCTCTCTCTACCTCCCTCTCCCACACTTTCTCCCTTCTCTCTTCCATAGCTCGCAATCTGGTAGGAGTCGACGAAAACACGAAGTTTTAATGGTGTTCCCCGTGCTCTCCTCTCCGCGGTGATGTACATAGTTCGGTAAGTTTCATTCCTCTCGTTTTGGTTCAAGAATTTCGGTAGTTAGCCTAATGTTTTCGTCTTTATAAATGTTGTAGAGCATCGCGAGGGCTTCGCGGCATTGTGCTCGGTTCACACCGGCCATGGACGTTTTCCGGCAACTTCTCCGGCGATTTTCTGGCGATTCTCCGGTGTGTGAACTCTTAACTCCTATCTTGTGTGCATGCGTGGATGTCTATAGCATTCTTTTTCATCCTTGAATTGCATAAATTTCATAATTCATGTCGCGTATTGTGTTCGATTTCACCTATCGTAGTGTTTGGGTGTGTCATGCTTGAGGTGACTTGGATTAGGTTCAATTGTCGTCCTAGGATCAATTGGGACTCACTTGGATGGTATGTCGTGATCGTTGAGTCGTTTAGAGGCCTTTGGAGTTGATGGCCGCTAGGTGTTCGATGAAATGCTTGAATGAGCTTTGGGTGGGTTTTGAGGAAATATGAGTTGATTGGGTTGTACTAGAATCTTTGTGGTTGCTTGGTTGGTCACTAGAATCCCCTTTGAGTTAGATTTGATCCTTGAATTATCCTTTGGTCTTGGTTGTTGTAATTTGGGTGAATGTGGATATTGTGATATTAGGCGTCGTTGGGTTTCCCCTAGAACGTTGTTGAATCTATTCTTTTTGCTTGATGGTAGGTTGCCCTTGGTTGTGGAACCTTGTTGATTTATTGGGAACCTAATAACGAACGCAATGAACTCAATGAACAACAAATACGGAGATGGATCCTATGAGGACCACTCCTTGGTAATCTTGAATCATTCACCTAAATCCAATCTAATGGAACAACAATGAACATGTGAGGAGTGTGGTGGTTCGATGTCGTAAGGAGGGTACCATTCAAGGGATTGGGAGGAATGTATACCCCAACCCTGGAGATTGATATTGGAATGTGAACTATGTCCCGTGACCTAGCCCTTGTGTGTGGTGGGTAGGACTTTGTGTGTTAAATGGTACCCATCCGGGTTTAGGATGTGTCTGCCCTACCCGCGTACGACCCGAGTTTAGGAAGGAGTTTGCCCTACTCGGATGATTTTCGTGTGTGATTACTCGTGGGATCTCCTTGAGCCGCCAAGGAGATTATGCCGATAACGAGTCGATGTTGTCCTGCGTGACTCCCTTGTATTGCCAAGGGGGAACAGTCGGAGATGGACCTTTGCGGTGTCCTGTGACCCAGCCTTTGTATGTGGTGGGTAGGACCTAGTACGACCTCCTAGTACGTGACTCACATATTCGACGATGTGGGTAATGTCGGAATGGATGGCTTGGGCTCCCTTGACTTGTCATGTGGAGACAAATTGTTGATAACAAAAGGATAACGGAAAATGTACCTATTTAACTCAAATATATCTCCAAGATGATCAACACCTGAATCTATAACAATCATGTAACGGTGGGTGGTATTGGTAGTGAGGCAGTGGTTGTGTTTGGGTTATCCTTGGAGGTTTTGCTAGTAATTTCACTTGTTGTACGTTGGGCTGAGTACCTTGGGTTTGCACTTACTATCACTAGTGTGAGTGTTGGTCTACCTTGTAGTTCCAGTGGTTGAGTGTACTTCTGTGTCTTGGGGTATCCTCTCTCTCTATCCTTGTGAGGACACTTAGGCACACATTCTCGTGTGTGTGCTTGGTAGTACTTAATAGTTTTTCTGCTGAGCCGTGGAATGTTCAGACCCTCCTTTCTCTCTCTTTCCAGAATTGTATTGCAGGTTCTCTCTTGCAGGGGGACTTGGAGCTTGTACTAGCAGCTGGTTCTTTTGGAGCTGCGGCCTTGGCTCTCTTTGTACTTGGTGCTTCAGTTCAGTTCTCAGGTTGTAGCACTGTTGTAGTTGTGCTTTCTTTACAGTTGTAGTAGGTAGCTGTTGTACCTCCTTTTTCCTTTTCTTTCCGTTGATAGAATGTAATAAATCCAGTAAATGTGCCTTCTCTCTTTTCTGTATCATTTGCAATGTAATGAATATTCTACTGACTGTGATGGATGACAATGATTAACACCCTGCTTTTTTTGATATATGGTTTCAAAAAAAATATACTTGAAATGTTTTTATTAAAAATCGAGGGGTGTTACAATTGGTATCCGAGCTTTCGGTTTGAATACCTTTGGACCGTAGGGAGACACCTAGTCTCCATGGGTTCTCAGGGTTATTACTTGCCACTATGATCGTTCCGGTGTGCCTTTGAGCACAATTCCATCCTTGATGATTGGTTTCTATGTTCTTACTCACTCCCTGGTTGTTGGGCACCCTCAGTCCATTGGTGGTTGAGCGTGTGTTGGTTAAGTCCTTCCTTGAGGTTCTTGGTACCTTGATTTGAGGCGAAGTCTTAATCTCGATGGTTTGGTGTAGTGAATCTCCGGTGATTGATCATAGTTGATCGGTTGAAACATTCCGCGATGCACTCTTGTTATTTCGCTTGATTGTTGGATCCCTTCTGTGTTCAGGAAGTTGGATTGGAGAATTTTGGAGTTGATGGAAATTCTTAAAGTCGGGTCTTCTTCCGTGTGCCGATTGTGAGTCCTTGCGAGGTTGGGATTATTAGGGGTTGAATATCAGAAATAAGGCATTGCAGTCGTAGTTCTTCCTTGGTAGGTTGAGAGGGAAGAAGATATGCCGAGTTGTAGCAATTTTGTGAGAGGAATAGAAGGAGATAGTGACTTGAGGTCATTCTATAGAAATGAGTTGTATGAGCCTACGGTCGTTGATTGTGATTGTTGATGATTTGAGGAATGATTTGTGTTTGGTTTGTATTGGCATTGGTAGTGTGAGGTATAACCTTGGGTCGATTGTACTTTGGGTGAGTTATGAGATTGGGATTTTTGTTTTCTCTCGAGGCTTGAAGAGATAGGGTGTGTAGAGTTATCTTACAGATTCCTTCGAAATGAAGTCTGAGTTTTGTGGCCGTGTTAGTTGATGGTTCTAAATTGGTGGTTGAGGTTATAGTATCACTAGTGACTTAGAGCGGTGATGTGCTTGGAGTTATCTTGTGGGTTCTTCGACGTGGTCTTTCGGATTTCTTGGAAGTGTTGGTTGATGGTTTTAACACGATAAGTGAGATGGTGGTACCGCTTGGTGATTGAGTTTGTGGTGTCTCTTGGAGACTTAGATGCCTTGTGAACTTCTTTGGAGTGTTCCTTGAATTTCATTGTGATAACGTTTGATGGTTCAGAAGTTTGGATGTAATTTCAAAATTGAGTTGCTGTTTGGAAGCGATATGCTTGCTTGAGGTTTTCGTGGGAAGTGGTTTATGATATTGTGATTTGAGTTTGGGAAGATTAAGGTTGTGTTCAGAGTTTGGAGGTGACTTGGTGCTAAAATTGTTTTGGTTGGTGCATTGGACTTGTTAAGTAGTCTGAGAGTTAGACTTGCTTTGGGATGATTTGGTTTTGGCTCGAGGTATCGTGTGTTTGCTTGGGATTTGAAGACGAGAGTAGAGTTTGCTTTCCCATTTGGGCATAAGGTTGTAGGAGGTGAATTATGTTTGGGAAATCCTTTTGGCTTCGTCTTGGGTGCGATGTGTCGTAGGCAGTGTGTTTCGTTGGGCATATTAAATTTCTCCTTGTTCAACCTTTGCAGGATCGGTGAGTGGATATCATTCCTTGGTCGTTCATTGTCCCTTCCACTCTCTTGGATCAATGTGCTCGATCGATGGTCTCTACCATCATTGTTAGAAAATGTTGTCGCATGCACTCGTGCCCTATCTTTTCCATTACTAGGATCCCTTGTTCCTTGGTGTTATGCGGGTTGACTTCTCGTATTTCTTGTTGGCACTTGGTGGCGACTTCGGAAGTTGTGCGTTGTTCGAGAAATGTTCTCGCCCCTTGTTTTCCAACTTTGATGTTGCGACCAACTGTTACCAACTTCTTGTCGACTGCTTGTAGTACGTCTGATGTTGTGGCGCTTGTTGTAGTGGTAAAGTGTTGTTCTTCTCGCACGTAGAGAATCATCAACATCGTAGTGCTCGTTGTCAGGAAACGTATCCTCGTTTGGCGCGCTCTCATCTTGTGGGTTGCCTTTGTGTGTTCGTTATTACTCGCCATGTCCTTGTGCGAATCCACATTGCTGTCGTATCCGTTGGCGCTGTGTCTAGTTATGCTTGGACACTTCCGTTTTGCGATGTTGTCTCCTTTTGGGATTTGTCGAGAGTGTGTTGTGGGATTGGTTTGTGGTCGGTGTGATCAGTGAAACGAGTTTATTTTTTTGTGTTGTGCAGATGTGTTGCGAGTGTTGGGGTAGAATGTTTGTGTCTCTTTGAAGTCGACTGCACCGACTTGGATTGTGGTGATATTTGGCGTGACCGGTGTGTGTAGTCCGTGTCATGTGGTGTAGGAATGAACATGAATGATTGTTTTGAGAAGGTGACTGGCCAGCACACCTCAAATCAAACTTCTTAGTCATTCTGGTACCGCGCTAGGTGTGTGCGGGTCGGTATGTGAGATTTTGATTGTTTGGTTCTTTCTTTGGTGGCATTGTGGTTGTGTGGAGTGATTCGGGTGGTACAGTTGTTGTGTGACCATCCCTTGTAGTTTGTCTTGCTTTCAACTCCTCTCTCGTGTCGGTTGGATTATTGCAATTTTGTTCGGAAATCAAGTTCGGATTTGTTTTGCGCGTTCGTGGCAGTGTAGTCATCGTAAATGTCCTTGTGAGGGTTAAAATTTGATTTTTTGCCTTTCGTAAAACTCTAGAAATTATGTTGGAAAATCGGAGTATCCGTACCGTGTCTGCGTGTCGGCATCGTACCCATGCCATATTCGTGTATCGGTACTGTATCCTCGTGTCGGAATTGTATCCTAGGCATGCCCTTGGCGTGTCGACGTGTCCTCGGTGTGTCCGTGGTGTATCCTTGGCGTGCCGGCGTATCCATGTCGTGTCCCTCCATATCCTTGATGTTTCGGCGCATTCTCGTTCCTTTGGTTTATTCGTAGGATATTGTGGTGCTTTCGTGAATGTTATAAAAAGTCTCTGGAATTTTTCCTTGCAGTTCGGCTCCTGATGCCTTGCATTTTCGTTGGAAATTCATATTTCTCTTGTCCGGGCAATGTATAGTCATGTGGGAAGTGTGAAAATTTCTCTATTCCTAGGAAATTTGCGTCCCTCGTTAATGATCTTGCGTATTTTCGGTTTTCCTGTGTCGCAAACCGTCTTGTGAGCTGTCCTTTGGACCTGTTTACGAGTTGGGATGTTGTCTGAGTTCCGTCTTGATGCATTCTTGAGGACAAATGGGAAGTGAATTGCCCAAATCTTTTTTGCGGATCTCTTGTGGAGTTATTCCTAGCTGAGAACTTGTTCATCCTTCGTTAGGTGCTCCGTGTGAAGTTAACTCTTGTGGAAAAATCTTTCGTTCTTTGTTGTGCCATGAATTTTACTTCGGGAATTTCGGGGACGAAATTCTTGTAAGGTGGGTAGTTTGTCACACTCCATGAATTTTAATACGAATTTTATATTCGTTTTATCACATTCGAGTGCGAATATATCTTTTGGAAATTTTGTTTAACCTATTCCTTGAGTTTGGTGTTTGTCCGAGGTGTCCAGAATGGTCTCGGGGACCATTCAGTAGTTTTTATTCAATTTTGGTGCAGTTGCACCGGTGCAGGTTGGAGTTGCACCGGTGCAGGTGTTGTCCAGAGTGCACTGACTTCATCTTGAAGCAGTTGCACCGGTGCAGGTATTGGATGCATCGGTGCAGGGTATCCCCCGAAGCTTCTGCTCAGGTTCGCATCGGTGCAGATAGAGTTGCACCGGTGCAGAGGTAGTTTGCATTGGTGCAGGTGGGGTTTGCACCGGTGCACAGGGGTTCTGGGTTGAGGCAGTAAGGGTGCAATTGGGGTTTGCACCGGCGCAGACCTGACTTGCACCGGTGCAGTTGTTGTTCGGACAGTTTTCATTAAGGGCAGTTTGGGAACTTATCTTGGGGCCCTATATATATATATATATTGGTCCGAAAATATGGGGTCATCTCCCCCATTTAAAACCCTAATCCTCTCTCTCTACCTCCCTCTCCCACACTCTCTCCCTTCTCTCTTCCATAGCTCGCAATCCGGTGGGAGTCGACGAAAACACGAAGTTTTAATGGTGTTCCCCGTGCTCTCCTCTCCACGGTGATGTACATAGTTCGGTAAGTTTCATTCCTCTCATTTTGGTTCAAGAATTTCGGTGGTTAGACTAATGTTTTCGTCTTTGTAAATGTTGTAGAGCATCGCGAGGGCTTCGCGGCGTTGTGCTCAGTTCACACCGGCCATGGACATTTTCCAGCGACTTCTCCGGCGAATTTCCGGCGATTCTCCGGTGGGTGAACTCTTAACTCCTATCTTGTGTGCGTGCATGGATGTCTATAGTATTCTTGTTCGTCCTTGAATTGCATAAATTTCATAATTCATGTCGCGTATTGTGTTCGATTTCACCTATCGTAGTGTTTGGGTGTGTCATGCTTGAGGTGACTTGGATTAGGTTCAATTGTCGTCCTAGGATCAATTGGGACTCACTTGGATGGTATGTCGTGATCGTTGATTCGTTTAGAGGCCTTTGGAGTTGATGGCCGCTAGGTGTTCGATGAAATGCTCGAATGAGCTTTGGGTGGGTTTTGAGGAAATATGAGTTGATTGGGTTGTACTAGAATCTTTGTGGTTGCTTGGTTGGTCACTAGAATCCCCTTTGAGTTAGCTTTGATCCTTGAATTATCCTTTGGTCTTGGTTGTTGTAATTTGGGTGAATGTGGATATTGTGATATTGGGCGTCATTGGGTTTCCCCTAGAACGTTGTTGAATCTATTCTTTTGGCTTGATGGTAGGTTGCCCTTGGTTGTGGAACCTTGTTGATTTATTGGGAACCTAATAACGAACGCAATGAACTCAATGAACAACAAATACGGAGATGGATCCTACGAGGACCACTCCTTGGTAATCTTGAATCATTCACCTAAATCCAACCTAATGGAACAACAATGAACATGTGAGGAGTGTGGTGGTTCAATGTCGTAAGGAGGGTACCATTCAAGGGATTGGGAAGAATGTATACCCCAACCCTGAAGAATGATATTGGAATGTGAACTATGTCCAGTGACCTAGCCCTTGTGTGTGGTGGGTAGGACTTTGTGTGTTAAATGGTACCCTTCCGGGTTTAGGATGTGTCTGCCCTACCTGCGTACGACCCGAGTTTAGAAAGGAGTTTGCCCTACTCGGATGATTTTCGTGTGTGATTACTCGTGGGATCTCCTTGAGCCGCCAAGGAGATTATGCCGATAACGAGTCGATGTTGTCCTGCATGACTCCCTTGTGTCGCCAAGGGGGAACAGTCGGAGATGGACCTTTGCGGTGTCCCGTGACCCAGCCTTTGTATGTGGTGGGTAGGACCTAGTACGTGACTCACATAATCGACGATGTGGGTAATGTCAGAATGGATGGCTTGGGCTCCCTTGACTTGTCATGTGGAGACAAATTGTTGATAACAAAAGGATAACGGAAAATGTACCTCTTTAACTCAAATATATCTCCAAGATGATCAACACTTGGATCTATAACAATCATGGAACGGTGGGTGGTATTGGTAGTGAGGTAGTGGTTGTGTTTGGGTTATCCTTGGAGGTTTTGCTAGAAATTTCATTTGTTGTACGTTGGGCTGAGTAGCTTGGGTTTGCATTTACTATCACTAGTGTGAGTGTTGATCTACCTTGTAGTTTCAGTGGTTGAGTGTACTTCTGTGCCTTGGGGTCTCCTCTCTCTCTATCCTTGTGAGGACACTTAGGCACACATTCTCGTGTTTGCGCTTGGTAGTAGTTAATAGTTTTCTTGCTGAGCCGTGGAATGCTCAGACCCTCATTTCTCTCTCTTTTCTAGGATTGTATTGCAGGTTCTCTTTTGCAGGGGGGCTTGGAGCTTGTGCTAGCAGCTGGTTCTTTTGGAGCTACGGCATTGGCTCTCTTTGTACTTGGTGCTTCAGTTCAGTTCTCAGGTTGTAGCACTGTTGTAGTTGTGCTTTCTTTACAGTTGTAGTAGGTAGCTGTTGTACCTCCTTTTCCTTTTCTTTCCGTTGATAGAATGTAATAAATCCAGTAGATGTGCCTTCTCTCTTTTCTGTATCATTTGCAATGTAATGAATATTCTACTGACTGTGATGGATGACAATGATTAACACCCTCCTTTTTTTGATATATGGTTTCAAAAAAAATATATACTTGAAATGTTTTTATTAAAAATCGAGGGGTGTTACAGGATAACTAACACTTCAAATTTTGAACACTCGAATGCAACATGACCGAACCTCCTACATATATGACGTTTAGGTCCAATTATCATCTCATTCCTCTTAGAACACCATCGAACACCATGATCGAATGATCCACATTAAAATAATCTCAAACCCTTTTAGATCCCTTTGCAACTATCAAATTCTACTCAATTGATCATCAATTCATCTTGAACTTACACTACTCATTCTCTTCCATACTTACTAAATGACCACAACCTCTCCTATAAGGATTTAACAACCAATTGGCAAAACTAAGTTTCAAATCTCTACAATACTACCAACATCTCTTAAGATTTAGATCCACCTATACTACAGCGTAATACACTTATTCCAATGATCTAATCTCATATGTCTTCAGTAACATAGTTCCTGCTTTAATCTTATAAGAATGGCTCCTTTTATCCTCAAATCAACAAATCACCCCAAACTATGGGACTAATTAATCGCATTCACCTTCATATACTCACGGCCCTAGACACCGCATTTTTTAGATGATTTATAATGAAATCCAAGGTATGAAAGCATTAATCATGTTATAGCCAAAACACATACCGTGCAACACATAACAGTCAGCCGTGAAAACGAAAATTAACACGTAAGCATGTAACACATAATATGCAGTGGTAGAATCAAAAGTCACATACAAATGTCTGACACTTTAAGGTTTACTTGTCAAGCCATGACTTACATTGGTTCCCAAAACCAATACTACGCACATCCTACATGCTCAAACAACTAACCACTCAGACAAACCTAGACTCGGTATTCCGATATATCATGTTTTTCCATTTAACTTCCCAAGACTTTCCATTTGAAAATATGTTGATCATGCACTTTTCAAATCGGATTTCAAGGTAGTTGCCTGGGTGTCAAAGTAACACACACAATAATCCTGGAATATACACACAACCACCCACATCCTAACTCTTACGATATAAGGTCGTCCGGCTATAGAATCGTGACTGAAACATAGCATCAAAGTAACCCAAGAGGATCTAAATGGATCATAACTCACACTAACAACTAAATAAAACAATGGAAATACTAAATAAAATCTCCAAAATGATATCCAACAAATTGAAATAGAAGAACTACTACAATCTCAGAACTAACAAAAGTAAATGCATCAAACTAACTGCCAACTACTAAACATAATACAATAAAAGGACTCTCATTAGGTGTAACGACCCGATTTTCCATGGCCCGTTAAGTTAAAGTCGCCAATTTAAAATCATGCCTTGGGGTCCCTCTTTTATTTAAAGGGTAATAATAAGAATAATAATATTATTATTATTATTATTAATAATAATAAATCAATAAAACACAAAAAAATAAAATAAAACAAAACCCTAAATCTACCCCCAGCCCCGTCCCGTAACTTCCCCAGCCCCCTTAAACCAAACCCATCCCCAATACCCTTCTTCCGCAACGAATCCCCCCCTTTCCCCTATGGCCGTCGATTGTGAGAGGCTGAGAGAGAGGGAGGGAGAGAGAGAGGGAGCGGTGGCGTTGGAGGTCGGCACGGGAGGTGGGTGGCGGCAGCAGCTCATGCGAAGGGAGAGGGAGGAGATGGAGAGCGGCTAGTGGCTGGCGGCGCGCAACAGCGGTTCAGGCGAAGGCAGGGGATGGTGGCCATTGGTGGTGGTGGCGCGGGAGAGAGAGAGGGAAGAGAGGAGCTGCAGTGGATGTCGCGGCGCCAGCGGTGCAGGTAACGGCGCATGCGGATGTGGGTGATGGCGCGGCTGGAGGACTGGTGGCGCAGTGGCGCTACGTAGGTGGCGGCAGCGGTTGGTGGTTTCTGGTGAGTTCTTGGTTCGGTGGTTGTCGATTGGTAGGTGGCTGCGGCGCAGTGGTTCGTGCAGTGGTGGTGTTGTGTGTGTGCGATGGTGGTTCGCGCTATTGTACGTTGGCGGCTTTCTGGTTGCAGTATGGCACGACGACGACGACAGGTTCAGACGACTGTTGGTGGTCCGCGTCAACCATTCTTGAATCGACTGTACGAGGTATATGCAGTACTTTGGGTTTATATGTGCGAGCTTCTGTGTTTACGAGCATGTAATTATCTGTACCTAGTTGTGCGTGCAGGGATTGGCTGCGACGATGGAGGTTTGACCGTGTTGCTTTGTTGGATGTGACGATGGTTTGCCAGTGGGTAAAATCTCTAACTCCTATTAAGTATGTGTGTGTGTACGTAGGATTTCTGTATTGTGTTGGAATTGAGCGGTGATTGATTGCTATGCAATATTGTATTAGTTCGTCACATTTCCGTACCTTTTTGCTAGTCTTTTGCATTAAATAATGTCATTTACACTTGTATTTTACTTTTCCTAAAGTGTTGGGAAGTTGCTTCAAATATAGGTTAAAGGGATCAAAATGCTCAAAGAAGCAACCAAAGCAATGCGATCCATATTTACCCTTGGATTTCAAGAGCAAAACACTACAGAAGTGATGAATTCTTCCAAGAAAATCATTTGCAAAGAAGATTGTTGAAGAATGATGAAGAAGAGCAAGTTGCAGAATGCAAAGAAGGAAAAATCTCATTAAGAACCTGAGATACCGATATCTAGATTTACTAAGATATCAGTATCTAGGGAAGGAGGAGCCAGGCTGAAGAAACCGATATCCCAGAGGAGTTTCTGAAGGTTGGAACAGAACATGAAGATATCGGTATCTCGGAGTTATAGATACCGGTATCTTGGGAAGATACTGTTGAAGAAACCGATATCTTGAATGCAAAGAAATCGGTATGTAAAGAGTGGAAAATCTGAGGTTTGAACAGAGGACGAAGAAACCGATATCTTGTAATGAAGATATCAATATCTTGATGTCAATTACGTGAATGAAGGATGATCTGAGGATGAAGAAATCGATATCAAAGGATGAAGAAACCGATATCTAAGCTCAAGATACCGATGCCTAGAGGCTAAGATACCGGTATCTTGGACATCTGATGGAAAATTCTGCTGCTTTATACTAAATCGGTGGGGAGTATTTGTGCACGATTCATTAAGGGTAAAATGGTCATGTTTGAGTATGAGGAGGAGTATAAATAGGTTTTTAGAGTTAGAGTAGAAAAAGTTC
>NMUG010007114.1:0-12229 GCA_002855965.1 Monotropa hypopitys
CTTGGAGTGGAGTCAGCTGCTGGGTTTTCTTGAGTTAGGCAGGGCAGTTCCAGCTGCAGTTTGCACCTTTCTTCTCAGCCTCAGCTGAGCCTTGTTCAGTACTTGTCGTTGGTAGTTCTTTTACTCTTGTACTGTAGTTTCAGTTTCTATTCAGTTGTAGCCGGTTTCGGCATTGTACCTTGCTTCCGCTTTACACTTCATAATGTATCATATATGTAATGAGAATTCAACTGAATAGATTTGAATGACAAGTAATGATCTCCCCTGCATTTATTTAAATTATTTTCAAAAAAAAAATGGTTTGAAAATCCGGGGCGTGACAAGTAAATTCTTCAACTACCACCTCCCTATATTTATAGGCGAAGGCAGGGGACAGCCTGCCCTTCGCGGATCCCGAAGAGGCGGCGCGGACCAATCAGACGACAGTACAGATTTCGAAGGGACGTCCCATCAGCACGATCTCTTCCTCCGACCAATCATAAGCTGACACGTGGACACCCCAGAAGCGGCGGTTGAAGCACAATCATTACACCCCCAGCGACGTGCCGGACAACGTGCGTGTGTCAATCACCAACCACGAAGCTTCTGGATCATGAAATCCTTCGGCAACATCACACAATCCGGCTCAACGGACTGATTAGCGTCCGGCATACTGCATCAATCCCTTCCAACAAGTTGAAAAGAATTGAGGGGCTATTGTGGTAGCCGAACCCTAACCATCTTGGGTCGGACCCCATCTATCCGGATCAGCCCAACAATCCGGATCCTATACATATCTCACGGAGCAATCCAGGGCCGTCGGCCTCACGGACCTCCGAACATACACTGATGTTAGACAGATCCAGTGGATCATCACGTGTTCAACACCCTAAGCAGTCTCAACGGACACCAGAAGGAGCCAGGCCGGTCCGGCCATGCGGTCTCCTTCAACCTTCGGCATTCCATCCGGACGTCAAGGAAGCCCACCGTTTCCACTCCCCACTGGGAGAGGGAACAACTTCCACCGACGGACGGTCTCATGCCAGAGGGGTCCACCATCGGCAGCAGCAGGGAACAATGACCTCCGACAGGTGGCTCTCGGGTCGGCCGTACATCTGCTGACGTGGCCCGGGTCGGATCAGCGGCCCACTAGCACTGTAGGGCTAACGTCATCACTCAGCCTCCTGCCCGTGTGCATCACACGCTTGCATTCTTGGCGCCAAAAGTCAGCACGCCTATATAAACTCCATCAAAACACTGTTCACGGGACCCAACTGGACAGTTCTCTGGTATCTCTCCGACTCTCCTTCAGTTTACGGTTTCCTTTCTTCGACCGTCACTGACTTAGCCATCGGAGGCCCCTCACGGTCGCTGCCGACCGGTGGGCACTGACCTTTGTGGTTGCAGGAGCCAAGCAGGTGATCCATCTTCTCTTATAGGTAACCGAGCACCCAGCCGAAGCACTCACTCCCAGTCGTCCGGTCATCATCCGAAGGACCCACAGCACCCCCTGGATTTTCCGTCACCACACACCCTAAGTCCAACCGAAGCAAACTCTAATACGAGTCAACCAAACTCTCCAATAGGACAAGACAACCCTAAAGACAGCTAAGGACTTCCAACCGAAGCCAAGTCAAGATATCCAATACCAACTTACATTGGGAACCACGCCAACTATTGTTATCGTTAAGTATTGGATTCATATGCCACATTGGATATTTGAGATATTTCTTTCTTTTCTTTCTTTCCGTTCATTCGCTTCATACTAGGCATAAATCCAAGAATACCATCATAAGTCCATTCTTGATTTATCCTTTTATATTCTTTTATCATACTTGAGAATTATTTTATATTTGATTGAGTTCGGTATAGTAGTTTGTCGGAACACTATCCTTTTCGGTCCATCATTCCCCAAATAATGTTGGGAGGGCGCTACCCCCATTGTGCACAATGTCGTGGATGGAGCGGCCATCCCGCATTCCTAAACCACGCGAATGCGTTCAACATAATTCCACACCATTTCGAAACCATGCGAATGGGTTCACTTATGATTTGATATATTACGCCATTCCGAAACCACGCGAATGAGTTAATTTCAAAAGTACACCATTCCGAAACCACGCGAATGGGTTTACTTTTAAAAACACACCATTCCAAAACCACGCGAATTGGTTTAAGTATAATTCATTACATGGGTCACCATTCCGACTTGATCATGTTCCATGAATTCATTGAACGTTTCATAAGTGATTGATTCAAGGTTGAATACGAGTAGCCCTCGTGGGACACATCCTCTATATTTGACGTTCATTGGTTATGTTGAACTACTTACTTAGTTCCTTCAATCACTAGCTCAACCTTGGCCAATCCAAGGGATACAACCAAGTCAAACAACATCAATGATCGTACACGTATCCAAGACGCCCAAATAACCAAACCCAACATCCGACTATGAGAAAGTCAGATACAACCATCAAACCAACCAAGATAAGTTATCACCACACATTCGAGAAAACCCAAATAATCCAATTTTACTACAACACTTGTCGAGGACATTTTACCGAGCATTTTGTGCTCACCCAAACCCTATGGACTCTACGATGATTATACAGACTCAATGCGACCTACCACGTAACCACACAAGCTCTATGATAATCCAACGATGTCGAATCCTCCAAGACATAACCCAAGTCTCACAAGGGCAAATCATCAAATACTTGGTGGCCCCTAACTCCAATGGCCACCAATCAACCTACAAACCACCAAAAATACAAGTCGCTCCTCTCATGGAAATTTCGTCGAACACCTAGTGGACACAAGATCACCACTCAATTCCTTAAATTTCCGAAATCTTTCCTAATCACATAATCACAAGTATTCAACTACAAGGTAGCCCTAGGTCACAAAAATGCAATGTACCATGGCTACCAAATCAAACCTAAGTACACACACAGACACACACATACTCAATAGGAGTTAGAAATTTTACCCACCAGAGAAATCACCGGAGCTCCAAAGTCACCGAAAAATGTCCAACACACCACCACAATCCGGAACCATAGGTGCGTAGATCGGCTCGTGCTCTTCAACGTTAATGAACGGAATTTCTACCAAAACCTAGGGGAAAACCTTCAAAACTTGATAGAAGAGATGGAGAAGAAGTGGAAATATATAGAGAGAGGGAGAGAACTTACATGAGAGAGAGAGAGGGAGAGAGTGTTGGGACTGAAATCAGGACTCAAAATGCCCTCTAACACATACACACACACATATATATATGCCTCCCACTTGGAAAGACCACCATATCCTTCATTTAAGTCTGTCAGCAGGAAAAATACACTCGGCGACCGGTCGATAGCGGCTCACTCGACCGGTCGAGGCCATAAAATAGACCTCACTGCAATTCCACGACCGGTCGACAGCGGCTCGCTCGACCGGTCGACGAAGGGTATTCTGCAATATTTGCAGACATAACCATATTTTGACCATAACTCCTTCGTCCGACCTCCGATTGAGATGATTTCAGATGTGTTGGATTCGTAATTGAATTCTCTACGACTTTCAGGAATAATGTATTTGATTTAAAATTACATTTGAAATTATAGGTCGTTACATCTCATACCCCTTAAAGAAATTTTGTCCTCAAAATAGAGTAGGAAGAAGAGGGGATGAAAATCGAACTATCCGACTATCGAAACCAAATAGTTCATTCCTCAACAATTGGATCGGAGTCCAAAACTTACCTCCACAACAAACTTCTCCAGAGTTAAATCACAGCGAACATGGGAGTTAGTTCAACCAAAATGCATGGATCCTATACGGTTGTTCGAATGCTCAATCAAACATATGTACCACTTTACTTCAACATTCAATGATTCGTCTGCGATAGCCACAATGCAAGGGCAAGCTTCACAACCCGCATGCTTACAAGCATGCCCAGAAATAAGGGAAAGCTTCCCGATACGATACAGACACATCGACGCAAATCGACTACATAGGGATACCAAAAGGAGGGAGAGTCCTACAAGTGATAACCTCCTCAAAAACAAAATTTGCAATTCTCCCACTACGGCTCGCACCCAAATAAAATATAGATGAATCGAATGCTACCAACGTCAATACTTTCTCTTCTCGGCCTACCAACTCGCACATAAGTAATTCTCACATCGTCGTCTACCACAAGCCAACAATCGCACTACAGGTACACTGATGCATGAGGATACACTAAAGACACGCCGACACGCCAAGGAAACGCTGAGGACACGCCGATACGCCAAGGACACGCCGAGGATACACTGAGGATACTCCGGCACACCGAGGACACGCCGACACGGCAAGGACACGCCGACACGGCAAGGACACGCCGAGGATGTCACGCCCCATCCCTGATAACTTATAAAGACAGTTATTAAGGGATGACATGTGGCCAAGCATATACTAAACTCAAACCACTACACGACAAACTGATATAAAATAAAAACCACAACTGATCTGGTTATAAATCCCAGATGATACATCGACTCAAAAAAAAATACAACTCTGGCTCATGGCCGATACAACTCATTACAACTGCTGCTACAACAACTCTGAACCACTATAACAACATGGCTCAAGGCCAAACAACGCTACTACAACTCGATAAGCAAAACAGACTCAAAGCTGAGAGCTAAACAATCTCTCAAAAGAAAAGAGTAAAAAAGACTCAATACCAACACGACTCAACAGCTGGACTGGACTGGGACTCTAGCTCCAAGCATCTAAAAAGAAAAACACAAGCGTGTATCAGCGACGGCAGCTGGTGAATACTATAATGAATAGCATAAAGAAAAGAAGTTAAAATAACTAAGGATCACCATCTCTTTCAAAATCACACACACACGCCCTTTTCCAAAATCATTTCCTTTTTATGAAATCACCTTTATCCAACTCACACAATACCTTTTTACACATCTTTTATATATATAAGTCAAACACCATTTTACTCTTTCACTCAACACCAAAATCACCGTTTTATCTCTTTTATACTCAATACCAAAATATCCATTTATATTTCTTTGATAATCACCATTATTTTTACCAACTCGTGAAAACACCAACTCAAGTAAAAGATCTTATATAGATCAACATCACACCACACCAACACCACACCACACCACACCTTATATATAAACGTATAATAATAGTCAAGAGTCATTAACGTCCGGTGACTAACCGTTAAAGTCAGATCTGATACTCTGGGTACATACTAGGATAAGCAACTAGAAATGATCCAGGGGCCACTACACCAGCCCCAGTGGTAAGGACTTGTACCCCACTGGATACAAAATATATATAATATAATATATCACCATCACCATTACACCACCTGTGCATACTGATCCATAGACCCACCTAATCTATGGCAAGGCTATTAAAGCACTCTAAAATATCATTTATATGATTTTAACACTTTTCTTTTATTTACACCAAAACACACTTACTTTACTCACACCAAAAATAACACCATTTTCTTATTTAGAAAATATCACCACTTTATACTCAACACTGAATTTCTTATTAGAAATCATCATTTTCACCATTTATAACTCAACTCCACACTTTGTAATAGAAATCACCATTTCACCACACCACTTAACTCAACACTATATAGAAATCACCATTT
The DNA here is from genome assembly GCA_002855965.1 of Monotropa hypopitys. NCBI lineage: Eukaryota > Viridiplantae > Streptophyta > Magnoliopsida > Ericales > Ericaceae > Monotropa > Monotropa hypopitys. The sequence goes on from NMUG010007114.1 coordinate 5,642, forward strand.
TACTTAGACGCACACCAAACCATATTTTACACCATATTTTCCAAAACTCATTATTTTAACACACACCAAATCACCCTTCTTGTATTTTCTCAAAACCATAATTTACTCATTTTTGAACACATTTGTCGTCCAAATGATTTTCCTTCTTTTGAATTTTTTTTCCAAAACTCAACTATAACACATATACGTACTACAAAAATATAGGACATTCAAAACCTTATACGATCCATAAGAGTACTCACATATTTTGCCGAAACCTCCAAGACTCTCTAAATGGCTCCTCGAACACCTAAAATATGGAAATATTATTAAAATATTATTCTCTGCCTAAATCTTAAATAAAACTCCAAAATTTACATCTTTCTCAAAAACTCATTTTTTTCACCCGAGCACCAAGATATCGGTATCTTGGATTCCCAAGATACCGGTATCTGGTCCTTCCTCGAGAAACCGCAGAAGAAACTTCTCAAGATACTCCTTAGATACCGCAACCCAAGATATCGGTATCTTGGCTAGCCCAAGATACCGGTATCTCAGACCTTACTAGAATACCGATTTCGGAAAACAATAACTAGGGTATCTTGCTCCTTTGCCTAAGATATCAGTATCTTGGCTATCCAAGATATCGGTATCTTAGTCATCTTCTCAAAAAAATTCGAATGGTCTCTGCAGAACTTAGGTTTTGATTTCAAAAACATATTTTCTCGATTTTTCTACCAAAACTCAACCATTTAACCTCAAAATTAAACCACAGATACTAGACATAAGCTAGAACAACTTCACCGAATCGGATTTTAGAAATTTTACCTCAGTTGCTCGTATAAAAATTCCAAAGTTTTCGCCGAAGGGTTTCTCCCTCTTCTGACCACCTCTAGTTCTAGCTAGAAATTACCCTACCAAAACAACACCAAAAATCCTCAAATTTTGAACACAGAAACTAGAAACAATTTGCTACAACTCTATATTTTTGGAATTTGGATTCGTTACCTAAATTGACGGGAATAAATTCAAGAAGTTCTTGACGAAATTGAATCTTCTTCACTGATCATCTTCTCCGATTAAGCTTCTGCAACTCCATCCTCAGAACCGAACTCATTCTCTCTCAAGCCCAACCATAACCTCTCTCTTACTTAAGCTCTCTAATTTATTTTGGATTACAGATTTGATTAACCTCAGAATTGTATACGGGAGAGTTATTTATAAAACTCAAATCGATAATTCCTATGTAAATTTATTATACATGCCCTTCAATCTCTGCCACATAATCCCATGCAACTAACTCTTGGTTTTGGTTCAGTCAAATCTTGGGATGGATACAACATTCATTATTTTTGGATTTCATCGACACACCTCTTCGTCTTCTCCGCCATAGCCAGATCTGCTACGAAGTCCTTAGATACCGGTATCTTGGTAACCAAGATGTCGGTATCTAAGACTAACCCTAGATACCGCCCAAGGAAACCGGTTTCTAGCTCCCGGCTGCCAAACTTACCTGAGATACCGGTATCTTGGCAAAGCCAGATACCGATATCTAGGACAGAAAATCCTAAATTTTTTTCCTCAATCACAAGACTAACCTTAAACTTGTAATCCTTTCACTATGACCCCAAACTTTAATTTAAACCTTTTAAATAACTCCATAAGTCTCCAAATATTCCACCAAATATTTTCATAAAATTCTAAATCACATAATTTAAGCCCAAATTATTCTAAACTTTATTTAATTAATATTAATCTCCTTAAACCACAAAACAAGTATTACAGAGGATACACCGAGGATACGCCAGCACATCGAGGACATGCCGACATGGCAAGGACACGTCGAGGATACGCCGACACACCGAGGGCACGCCAATACGCAGTAGACACGCCGATACGCTGACACGCAGTAGACACGCCGATACGCCTTAAGACCGTTTGCACGAATGCTTGACAAATTATAACTTGCGAGGATAAATCATCGTACCAACACCCACGAACCAACCAAAAATAAATACAACGCGTGAATATTCTCCAAACTCTCGAGCCAAAGAGTACACCACACCAAACACACACACCCTAGTGTGGTAATCGTATGACCTTGGTGATTTGTTTTGAGATGCTCCGGTCGGTAGCTCTTCTCAAACCAATTCACCACGTCAAATGTGCATCACATAACCAAAAGTACTCACATACCCACACATGCCAAAATGTGCAAGTGCCAAGCCCAAACAACAAGGCATGGCACTAAACTCACACCAAGTCTAGACCACAATATGCATTCGTACCCAACTTTCCCATAGCCAAACTGATACATACATCTTAAGTCCACGAATTTCTTGCCGACGATCAAGCAACGTTCAACGCAAAAGCACAACGAACGAAAACAACCATTTCTAATTCTACTAGAATCTTGAAACCAAAAATTGGAACTATTAACATTCGAGTCAAGGATGCAACATCAATAGAGAGACAAGCACAAGAACACAACATATTTCGAACATGGGAAATTTCTACCGAAATTGGGAGTGAAACAAGATCGACAAACGTCACCTAACTAGAAGTTTGGAATAAAATGACACACTACATGGGTGATCCGCAATTTAAGAAGTAACTCAAACAAAACACCACAAGGAACGTGAAAAGTCCCACCACATGTGTCAAACAAAACGCTAGTCAAAGAAACGTCATCCAAGAATTAACAAGTCTTACCGTATACATTGAATGGAGTAAACTCAAATGACTGCTATCAAGGAGTCAACAAACTCCGCAATGAGTCATCAACAAGGCACAACAAAACATTAGATACCAAAAGGACTCTGATTTGGTGCCAAAGACCATCAACCGAGAAAATATCAACCCATGGCCCACGGTCAATAGAACGCGAGGCTTCCTAAACTTTCCAAGACCCATTAACCTATGGTCGATAAAACATACGGTGCAAAGTAAGTGTCAAATGAAACAACCAATGAGAAGCCGAAATCTATTTTGCCATTACAGTTTCAACATCACATAGTGGGTACACCACTTGCACTCAAAAACACGACTGCCGAAGAGATGATCTACCAAGGAGAAAGAAAGGAAACTCCCGAGAAGGATTTCGCCAATCAAAGCCAATGCCAACCAAAGGAAAGAAATCACAACACCACGCATAGAGATATGAAATGAAAGGATACCTCCTATATGCTTCCTCACGACACACTACATCAACCGAGTCAAACAAAAGAGATGTCGCTCGACAAAACGCATAAGAGTCTATACAAGGACCGTCTACATCAAGGTCGGGATAGAACGATTGCACAAAGTGACACCGGTCACTTGGAAGGATCTAACACTTACAATGGATTCACAAGGGGGAACTTTCAATCCATACCTAACCCGAAGGAAATACACAATGGTCTAACGAATCGATAGGCGGTAAGGGACACGTCAATAGAACTCACAACAATGAACATGTAAAGCGTCATGAATCCTTCAACTCCTTACAAGCCAAGGGTTTGCACAAGAGGATCACCTATGCCGTCGAGCTAGGAACGATTTAAACAAGCGTATTCGTTCAAGACACTCACGACACGATTCGCAACCATATAGCTAACTCGCAAGGGGACAACCAACGACATTCAATTAAGAAGACCTGAGCGAACACGAGAAAGACAAACAACTCTCAAGGAACATCCAAGCCTCCACATGAGTAGTAAAACCGAATTCCAACGAACGGTCCTTTATGTCAAACTTCTCGCAACCAACCGGTCCAAGTCAACACAAGGTAGGAATTCCAATATGGGATAACACGTCATGATACGCTAGTCGCGAGCACATCAAAGATAATAATATTCAATGAATTAACACTACGTAGTAGTGGTAAGACAAGGATCGATCCAAGGAAAGTGAATGATTTCAATCAGGTGAATCTCTATCTTTTTACTTAAGTTCTGAAAGGAGTTTGATGTTTGGTTTTTCGAATTTAACTAAGAATAGAATTCAAATGCAAATAATTTAAGTTCTTTGACTTAAAAGGATACCCTGGGTTCTCGTGTAACTTCTTCACCATATGTTCTAGAATTTATTAAAAGCACGGTCTTGGTTGGAACATCTCACATCCAATATATTACAATTCTATTGGTGTGAGAGTAAGATAACTACATTCGCCGAATAGCCTGAACTATCACGCTAGCATGGCCCGTCTCAATAGTACAACCCGTCTCAATGGCACGGATCGTCTAAGGGCACGACCCGTGTAGAGAGTATAACTCATCTTACCCGAACTAAGTAGATCTATGAAACACATATTGCATGAATCGTAATTGAAGTACAAATCAACAATCACACTAAGTAAATCTATTGAAAACATCCATATAATGATGGAGTAGGTCTTAATCATCAATAGTTCCAACTCAAGTCAATAAAAATACTTCTAGAACAATGGATCCAAGATTACATCGATTACCTGGGGTAAGAGAGACTTAGCTGACCATGACAAGAGTGATAAGCATTGAAGATTGATGGAGAGAAGTAGAAGAATCCATAGCAAAAGCTGTCACCAAGAGCATAGGAACTCCAAGCCTCCTCCCTTAGGGTTTGTAGCCTCCAACAAGTGTTTACAATGATCAAATGAAGGGCATACTCGTCCAAAACTAGGCTTTAAAACATGATTTTCCCGCATATCAGCTTTTCCTTCCGCGTCGAGGGGCTACTGGTTGCGCCCAGAATAGGCGTAGCCGGTTGCGGTTAGACCTTTTCTTGTTTTCTTCCTGCTGAGCGCTACCGATTACGGTTGGGGGCGTAACCGGTTATGCTAGTCTCTGTAGATTTTCTATTTTCTTGAACTCTGCACGCCTGCAAGTGTAGCGCTACCGGTTGTGCCCAAATATAGCACAACCGGTTACGGTTAGGAAGAATGCTCTTCTTCTTCTTTGTTGCTATCCATTGCACATCCTTGACACCTCAACTTCACTTCCATCAACACATTGGTCTTCCTTAAGGTATAGGGTCCCTCCTTAAGCCTTTTCGACTCTCGAAATTTCCAACGTTGTGTAAAATGACTCCATTAGCTCATTTCTACATCATTCCCTGTCAAGCCGACTTATTCCAAGAACACTACAACTTTTATTAGATAATGGCTTTATGACTAAAAATATGTATGGTTAAGACATAGAAATAGGTACGTTACCGTACCTATCACATCCCTCAACTTACATTTTGCTAGTCCCTTAGAAAAACAAACAAAAAAATAAATTAAAGAACAATGAAACTAAAACATGAACTTGAAGAATGAATGTGAATAAACGGCATGGATAGTTCCTTTAAACCCCTAGGCAACCCCGGTAGGACGAGCGAGATCTCGTAATGGTTTTTAGCAACGACTACCCACAAAACCTACAATCCTAACAACAATGAAGTGCAACAAACGTGTTAATATGCTCTTAAGGTAATATCTTAAGTAAAGAACTTTCAATTTACCTCTCAGTCACCCTTCTTGTAATGCATGACCTCCCTCTTCTTCGTTGAACCTTGATTCCAAACCTCTCGGTGGGTCACTCACAAAGAGAACTCATTAGATAATCATGTAAAGGTTGTGGAACCATCCTCGAAATGCCAAAGAAAGGTATCGCAGCTTATATAGTGGCTTAAAGCTTTTGTGTGTGCTGCATTCAACAAAGTTAGTGGTATGCAATTTGCAATAAGAATTCATACAATGTACTTCACATAGGATCTCGTAAAATCAAAAAAGACTTTTTAAGCTTGTAACGTAAACAGGTATGGCATAGTAGACTATAATGATGGAAAATATGTAAGCAAGGTAACCTATCCCCAAACCATCATTATACAAAAAGGAAATCATGTCTACTAGATGATATAAACAAAACAAACAACATAAACCCAAAACAAAACAAGTCAATCATCCTCGAAATCCTCAGATCCAGAATACTCGCTCCCGGACTCCTCCTCCTCTGGGCTATGCTCCTCTCCATATATCTTCATCCTCATCTCTGCCAAACAATCACTGACCTCCTTCTCCCAAACTAGTCTCATGGCCTTCTCCGCCTCTCTAGCCAACCTCTCCTCATCCATCTTCTTCTCCATCCTCTATAAAGTCTCCAACAACTCACCACTGTCAAGAACTGTAGGGGTATGAGATTTGGGCATCCGGACTGCAGGGGGAGGTGGCACTGCTGGCTCCTGTGGCACAGCTGGCTCAAGTGGTATGCTTTGAGAGGGATCCTGAACAGTAGGCTCATCAACTGGTGGAGGTACCACCTCATGGGGAATAGGATCATCATCTGGTATAGGTGCCTCCTCTGGAGATGCATGTCTGCCCCTGTGTACTGCCCTGCTCCGCACAACTGTCTCATATATGATAGGCCCCAGGGAAGAAGAAACACATGCATCTCTCTGTGATGTCCGCAATCCAGAGTCTAAGCATATTGAAGTAATCAGGTAAGCAAACGGCAAACTGGCAGTAGACCCTGACTGTAGTCTAAAACGGGAGATAGTCTGCCGAATCATCAATCCAAAATCTATCTTTTTCTTCTCCAGAATCTCATAGCACAACTGTACAACATCTTCCTTCGGCACTTTCTCGGATCCTCGAGGATAAATGTTATAATC
>NMUG010007115.1:0-12229 GCA_002855965.1 Monotropa hypopitys
CTATCTTCAAAACTATTGTGCGGAATTTATTTAGTTTGCTAATCATTTAATTTGATAAAATAGGTACTGTCTGACTTTTTTTCCTTCTTTGTTTGGTTAATTATTTAATGTGTTTAGTAAAATTATTTTTAGTTATTAAACCTAACTTATTTTAGTTTTACTTAATTTATTCAGTTTTAAGTGCTGAACGTGATTATCAAACAAACCTTTTCTTTTGCTCAAAACAATTTAAGTAGTTTTTGTTCCTTATCTCATTCTTACCCTCTTTGGTACGCAATTGATTCATTTCCAATTTTGCCGAACTCAGGTTTCTCTTTCTCTCTCTCTCTCTCTCTTCGATACACATATTTCGTACAGATTGGGTAGGGGTGGGAGGAACTCCAGTTGCAGTTTTTTGTAGAAGTACAAACCTAGTTGCATTTTTTTGGGAAGAAATCGACAAACCTTGCAGTTTTTTGTAGAAACACAAAATATAAATAATCAAGTTTGTTCTTAGAAGAATCTTGATTTTTAGTAGTGATACGGGTAATAAGGTCAGAGCTCATCTCAGTAGTATGTGCACGGGTCAGCCCAGGCTTCGCCACGGTTACTGTTCGCGGATGGAAGATCAGTTCCCTCGAGCCGAGAATAACAGAGCAGCCCAGGAACAGAGATCCTACAACGGTCATCCACTTATACATTGTGGGGGTGATCCGATATATTCCCACCAATGTAAGAGTATCCATACTCATTATATGGTCTCCTAAAATCCCGGGATATGGCGTATTAATAGGAACGTTGCCATATGCGACAGAGACATTTAAGGAAACCCCCAGCACGCTCTCGTGAGAATCGGGTGCAGGGACTAGGGTTTCCAAGATTGAACCGCTGAGGTATATAAGGAAGAGTTCGCATAAATCACAGGTACACAATCATCATCTGATCTCTAGTTCTCTCTGTGCTTTCGTTATTCTACCGTGTAACTGTAACTGACTTGATCGTCGGAGGCGGTTTGAGGATACCACCCCCTCCTTGTATCCTCAGATCGTTCCCCCTTTATAGGAGATCGAGATTCTTTGGAGAAGGATTTGGGTCGGACGTGCAGAGCGAGCTGTTCCAGGAATTGGTTCATCAGTTGGCGCCGTCTGTGGGAACGACTTGTCTAAATTTGTATTGGTGATAAGTTTCTGATGGCTCTTACGCGATCCACTGCCCACCAAAATCCACCAGAAATAACCCCAGAGATGTTCCTGGCCATGCAACGCCAGATCGAGGTGCTCACAAAAAGCTTAGAGGAGACACACCAGGAAAACCAGCAATTAAGAGCCCAACAAAATCAACCGCCACCGCAGGAACCGCGAGAGCAAGAGGAGAACCAGGAGAGGTCCGGTGATAATGAGGAGCGAAGGAACGAAAACCAATCTCAAAACATCATGGATCCCCAGGCCAGCGGATCGACAAGGAGAGGGGCCAAGCAGCCGTTAGAAAGACTAGATGAAGATCTGTTGGCCTCTATTAAAGTGTAGATCGACGGAATACAAAGGCGGATCCAGGCAAAGACCCCAGTAACGGTGGAGGAGTTAGTGCAGAACACGAATTCTCCATTTTCCGTGGGTGTCCTTAACACCCCCTGCCATCCAAGTTCAAAATGCCCGTTCTGGAGTCCTTCAATGGCATTACTGACCCACTCGACCACCTGGAGACGTACAAAAATCTCATGACGCTTCAGGCGGTCCCAGATGAAGTTATGTGCAGGGCTTTCCTGGTCACCCTCAAAGGAAGCGCGCGTATGTGGTTTAACAAGCTTAAACCGGGGAGTATAGATGGCTTCAAGGAGTTAAGCCAGAGGTTTGTGAGCTACTTTATTGCAGGGCAGCATTATCGCAAGCCCGACACCCACTTGCTTACGGTGCGACAGAAGAAGGGAGAGTCTATGCGCGAGTATACCTCTCGATTCACTCAGGAGGCAATGCAGATTGAGAGCGCTAATGACAAAATGGCGATGGCGGCATACATAGCCGGTTTGTGGTCGGGTACTTTATTGTTTAACTTAACCCAAGACCCTCCACAAGATATGGCCGAGCTATTGATGAGGGCTCAGAAACATATAAATGCTGAGGATGCCCTAAATGCCCGAAAAAATAGAGATAACGTAACCCAGGGACAGAGCTCAGCACATCCAAACCAGCCAGAGAAGAGAAGGAAAGACCCTCCCAAAGGGTCCTTTTATGAGCAGAAGGGGAAAAGAGCCGATCGGAGAGGCTCTCCTTGGTCGAGGGTCATCCAGAAGGAGCCCCCATCGCAGGGTCGGCGGCCCACCAGAGAGACACAGAACCTACACCCCCTTGATTGCATCTACTGAGCAAATCATGAATGATCTCAGAGATGATCCTGACTTGAGGTGGCCTGCTCGGTTGAAATCTAATCCGGATAAGCGATCCAGGGATAAGTATTGCCGTTTTCATCGCGACCATAGGCACTACACCAACGACTGCATCGACCTGAAGGGCCAGATCGAAGAACTGATTCAGAGAGGGAGGTTGCAGAGATTTGTTCAGCGAACCGAGCCAAGGGCTCAGCGTGGTGCACAGAGGCGAGAAGAACAAGCCAGGGCTCCCGAGAACAACGAACCTATTGGCGAAATCAGAGTTGTACACGGAGGATCGGCCGGAGGAGGAGAGTCCAGCTCGGCAAGAAAGGCACATCTCAGGAGTTTGCGCTTAGAAGATCCAATGGAGGTCTGCACTGTTGGAAGGCAGCCTAAATGTGCGAAACAGGAAGATCTGCCAGTCATTTTCTTGGGGGAGGATGAGAAGGGGACAATCTATCCTCATGATGACCCCCTAGTTGTTTCTATAACCGTGGCAAATTTCAAAACAAGAAGGGTCCTAGTCGACAGTGGAAACTCGACCGACATCCTTTTTCTGCATGCCTACGATCAGCTCCAGCTAGGAAGGGATCGTCTGCGACCGATGACTTCACCGTTGGTGGGATTTGCAGGAGGTACTGTCTACCCGAAGGGTCAAATTGCCCTTCCCGTAACTTTGGGTGAAGAAGGGCGTCAGGCCACACACATGATCGATTTCTTGGTGGTGGACGCACCCTCGGCCTACAATGCTATCATTGGAAGAGTGCTCCTAAACAAGGTAAAAGCCATTATCTCTACTTTCCATTTGAAAATGAAGTTTCCAACTCCCAGCGGAATAGGGGAATTGAAAGGACATCAGAAAACGGCCCGCGAATGCTACAATTTCTCGGTCAAGCGCCGCTATGAAACTATGGTCTTGGACGAGCTTGATGTCAGAGATGAAGATAGACTGATGCGGGGTGAGCCCGTGGAGCAGTTGGTCCCTTTGGCAGTGTGGCTAGAGTATCCTGATCGGACAATACATCTCGGCTATGGATTGGCCCCGGAGGAGCAGGGCAGATTGGTTGAATATTTGAAAAGGAATAAGGGCATCTTCCCTTGGGGACACGAGGATATCCCCAGCATCGACACAAGGATAATCACACATCGGCTGAATGTTAATCCTGAATGCCGCCCAATTAGGCAGAAGTAGAGGGTGTTCGCGCCCGAGAGAAACCTGGCAGCTGCGCAAGAAGTCGCCAAGCTATTACAGACTGGATCCATCAGAGAAGCTCAGTACCCCAGATGGATCTCCAATGTGGCAATGGTAAAGAAGTCGTCAGGACAGTGGAGAATGTGCGTAGATTACAAGGATTTGAATAAAGCCTGCCCGAAAGACAGTTTCCCCTTGGCTAGAATTGACCAACTGGTTGATTCTACGTCAGGCCACGAACTTCTGAGTTTCATGGATGCCTTCTCGGGCTACAATAAATCAAGATGGAGTAGCACGACGAGGAAAAAACTTCCTTCATTACTGATAGAGGACTCTACTGTTACAAGGTGATGCCTTTTGGGCTAAAAAATGTAGGGGCGACCTATCAAAGACTTGTCAACAGAATGTTCGAGCATCTGATAGGAGAAACGGTGGAAGTCTATGTGGATGACATGTTAGTCAAATGTAGGCACCGAAATGACCACATCCAGGATCTGGATAGGGCGTTTCAAGTGCTAAGGAGATACCGAATGAAACTGAACCCTGCAAAGTGCGCATTTGGGGTGGCATCAGGAAAGTTCCTGGGGTTCATGGTGTCACACAGAGGGATAGAGACGAATCCCGAGAAGATCTGGGCAATAATAGAAATGAAGCCACCCAGCACCGTCAAAGAAGTCCAGAGGCTAACGGGATGTGTAGCAGCCCTCAACCGCTTTGTCTCGAGAGCTACAGATAAGTGTAATTCCTTCTTTAAGACTTTAAAGAAGTCATTCTAATGGACGCAGGAAAGTGAACGAGCATTCATGGAGCTCAAACATTACCTCCGACCCCCCCCCTCCTCAGCCCAGCGAGGGATAGAGAACAACTCTTTCTCTATGTTGCGGTTTCCTCACATGCAGTGAGCTCGGTGCTCATTCGAGAGCAAGATGGGATTCAACATCCCGTGTATTACACAAGCAAATCCCTGAAGGGGCAGAGACGAGGTACCCAAAGATAGAAAAAAATGGCGTTTGCCGTAGTCACCTCGGCCCGAAAGCTCAGGCCTTATTTCCAATCCCATCCTATCATTGTACTAACAGACACTCCATTAAGGCGGGCACTATTCAATCCCGATACTTCAGGGCACCTTATTCAATGGGCACTGGAGTTGGGCGAATTTGATATTGAGTATAGACCCAGGACGACAATGAAGGGCCAAGCTGTAGCTGATTTTCTGGTCGAGTACACCGCTCAGAATCCAGAGTTGCAGAAAGAGGAAGGCGAATCATGGCATCTCGGTGTTGATGGCTCTGTCACCAAGTATGCCAGCGGGGCAGGGCTAGTTCTCACAACACCAGAAGGACAAAAACTCAGATATGCACTGAAGTTCAATTTCCAGGCTACCAACAATCAGACAGAGTATGAAGCACTGGTCATCGTCTTACAGATAGCATAGATTATTGGCGTAAAGCGTATAGTAGTGGTGAGTGACTCCCAGTTAGTGGTCGGCCAAGTGACTGGAGAGTTCGAGGCCAAAGAAGGAAACATGGGGAAATACCTGGAAGTGGTAAAATCGATCAAGGAGGGCTTTACTGAATTCAACATCTCACAGATTCCGAGATCTGAAAACCAAGAAGCAGACGACCTGTCCAAAATTGCAACCTCGGAAGGAAAGGCAATCCCAAGCGGAATTCTGATACAAGAACTGAACAGGCCAAGCATTGAAGAGCCTGGTAAGACCATTTCAACGATTGATTACTCAAATTCATAAGCTGCTCCAATTGCAGACTACATCAAGATGGGTCAGGTCCCAGAAGACAGAGGGGAGGCCAGGAAGCTAAGGATCCGAGCCGCGAAGTACGTACTTATGGATAACATCCTGTATAGAAGGAGTTTTTCTCTTCCATACCTACGCTGTCTGACGGACACGGATGCCGCCAAAGTCATGCAGGAAGTCCATGAAGGCATCTGTGGAATGCATCAAGGGTGGAGGACTTTGGCATACAAAATAGTGAGGCTGGGGTACTATTGGCCGACCATGCAGAAAGATTGCGCTCACATGGTGCAGAAGTGTGACTCATGTCAGAGATACTCTAACATCTCACATAGTCTGCCGACCCAAATGACCCCAATGAGGGGCCATTGGCCTTTCGCTCAATGGGGAATGGATTTCATCGGGCCACTACCTAAAGGAAGAAACCAGGTGCAGTACGCTGTGGTAGCCATTGATTATTTCACAAAGTGGGTAGAGGCCAAGGCACTATCAACGATAACCGCTCGAGTCACCATTTTTTTCCTGTGGCAGAATGTCATATGCAGATTTGGCTTGCCGCGAGTATTGGTAGTGGATCTTGGAAAGCAGTTCGACAACACAGACTTCAGAGAATTTTGCAGCGCCAAGGCGATTCACGTGCATTACACGTCAAAGGCCTATCCCAGGGCAAAGGGACAAGCTGAGGTGACTAACCGAGAAATCAAGAAAGGATTGAAGAGAAGACTGAAAAGCACAAAAGGAGAATGGCCGGATGAGCTGCATTCCGTGATGTGGGCATTCCGCACCACGGCGAGAACGTCAACAGGAGAGTCTCCATATGCACTATCTTTCGGAGCAGAAGCTGTAGTCCCCATCGAAGTAGAGCTTCTCAATTACAGGACAACATCATTGGACGACACCGAAAACAATGAAGATATGAGAATAGAGCTTGATTTACTGGATGAAAAAAGGGATATGGCTGCTGCCAAAAATACCATCTACCAGCAATGGATGGCCAGGTATCACGATAGCAAGGTTCGACCGAGATCCTTCCAACCCGTAGACCTAGTACTCAGGAAGGCTGATCCCACGGGGAGGAAAGTCAAACAATTGCAGCCTACTTGGGAAGGACCATACAAGGTGCTGAGAAACTCCAAAGCTGGAGCATACAGGCTGACAACCCTCAGGGGAAAGGAATTGAGCAACCCATGGAATGCCGAACACCTCAAACGATATTATAAATAAAGGCAAGGCATGTTGTTACTTTTTGACTGCTTTTGGTATTTTCTTCTTTTCTTGTTTTCTTTTTCAAAATACATCTGTCATGGATTTCGGAATATATATCTTCAATGCCTTCAATAAAATTGCTGTCTACTGCAAAATTAAGCTGCTTGTTTATCGACTGATTAAAAACGCTAAGGCGTAAAATCGTGCTAAGGCACAACTCAGCTGGTAAGCTACAGCCCAGCTCAGCACAAGGCTAAGGCCAATAAAAAGATGCTAAGGCGTAAAAATCGTGCTAAGGAACAACTCAGCTGGTAAGCTACGGCCCAGCTGAGCGCAAGGCTAAGGCCGATAAAAAGACGCTAAGGCGTAAAGTCGTGCTAAGGCACAACTCAGCTGGTAAGCTACGGCCCAGCTGAGCACGAGGCTAAGGCCAATAAAAAGACGCTAAGGCATAAAGTCGTGCTAAGGCACATCTCAGCTGGCAAGCTATGGCCCAGCTGAGTACATGGTTACGGCCAACAAACATGCTAAGGCATAAAGTCGTGCAAAGGCACAGCTCAGCTGGTAAGCTACGGCCCAGCTGAGCACAAGGCTAAGGCCAGTAAAAAGACACTACGGTGTAAAATCGTACTAAGGCATAGCTTGGCCTAAATCCCACAATCGGTCATATAGAGCTGCAACATGACACAAAAAATACATAAACAAGTGGATGAGCCCAAAGTATTTGAGCACATCACTTGGGGGAGGAGATCAATATCATATTATATTGCAGCAAAACAAAGTCTCCCCAGATAATGACAATCAAAAGTCAAAAACAAAATCTTTAAAGTCTGAATTAAAGTCTGAATACAGATAATCAAATTTGAATGCAAGAAGTCTTAATACATGATTCAAAATTATCACGAGAGAAGTAGAGGGGATCCTATTCAATAAATAGAGTATCAGGATGGACTCCAACGTCTTCCTGATCCACCTGGTTGCCCGAGCTTTGGGAATTATGGCAATGTCCACCATCACATCATTTCGACCGTCATTCTGACCAGGATTTCCCCCCACATCGGATGCCCCTATAGCAACCGCATCCATGTTCTCTTCCTCCGGGTCACCTCTCTCGCCAGCAGGTGGAGTATCCCCGACTGCACCGCTTCCGTGAGCATCAGAGGCACGAACATTTACCCCATATCATCGGTCATCAGCTCAAAAACTGATAAGTCCATATCAGGATAGCGAAGGGAAACGACCTCTCTCATCGTCTCGGCACCCTCATCAAAGTAATGATGAATCCTCTCCTGAAAGTTGGATGACTAGACCATCGACCTGGCTATGGACTCCGATACCTCATCCTGTACTCGCGTAAATGCCTCGGATGCCAAGAATTCTTCAATTATTCGGTCACGATCGGCGGAGGGGACCTCGGGTTGAATGGCTTCGAGTGACAGAAACTTGCTCTCCCAATCTTTGGCCGTCGCCTCAAGCCGCACGGAGTTTTCTCTGCTAAGTCTCAACTCCTCGTTCACCTGGTCCAGCGTCTGGGTAGCCGCGGACAAGCTAGACACAATAGCATCTCGAGCTTTAGTCAAGTCCCCAATGAGCGCATCCGACGCTTCTTGGGAGTGCTGGAGCTTACTAAGTTGTCTGGATAGGGAGATGTTGTCAGTGGTCAAACCCCGGTTGGCAGTCTCCAACTCCGCTTTTTCATTGGACAGAATTATCACCTGTTTGCCCAAAAATTCTACCCTGATTATGGTCTGCACACAGGAAATAAGGCATGTCAGGACAAGGAAAAAACGGTGAAAAATCAAAATAATAAGGAATGCAGTATGGAGATCTCATACCTTTCCAAGGTCAAACAAACTGGCCTTATAGAGGTCAGTGGGGTCAGTGAGGGACATGACCTTACTGTCCGCCGGTTGGAAAAAAATGCCTCATCTTTTTCATGGTCACGTCCAGATCAATAAGGCCGGAGAGACCATCATCATGTTGACGCAAAGAGTCACTGACCCCTACATCGGCACGAGTCAGAGGTGCAGCAGGAGCATATGGAGGAGGAGGAGCATCCACAGGCCTCTTTCCTTGAGCCTTGCTCAGGGTCGCTGGGGTCTTCTGTGAGGAAGAGGCGCCTTCCCTAACGACAATACCTTTTTGGGGAGCTGTCTTGCCGAGTATAGTCGCCACATCAGCTTCCTCATCCTCTGCCCTCCTCCTCTTCAAAGGACGTCGAGAGGCCTTCAAAGCACTTGGTTCCTGCTGCCTTGACATGTCTGCAGAAGAAGGATAGAAACAGTTGAGACAGAGCGACAACACGGGATAGCCAAGTAGTCCTTTTAAATGATTGTTACCTCTCTCCAAAGCGAGTGCTTTGTTTCCGACCTCAGGACCCAAAAGATGATTGGCCAAGGACTCTGAAGAAACGAGGAGAGAATACTTGTGGACGGGATGATCTCGTGCCCTGGTTACTTCCTCTCTCCTCCTCGAAGATACGTTTACACGTTCCCGACCTGACAAGTTAAAACAAAGAGATCAGAGTGGAGCGCTATAGAATATACCCGGTGAAAATACGAATCTAATGAAGGCGAAGGCTCACTTTCAGTAGAAGGAAAGCCCCAATATCCGCAGATGGGGTTGCTCTTGTTCTCCTCCCAAGGATAGAACTCCCAATCCGGCCCCCCACAAAGAAAAATTTGTCTTTCCATGACTTGTTGGATGATGGGAGGTCTTTGATCAAATCCTCTCCCTTGTCTCTTTTAGAGAAGTACCACTACCAGCGGGTCATCGGGCTCTCCTTCAGGTTGAAAAGGTGGAGGAAAACTCTCAAAGACAATGGAGCCCTGCCTCCGGAGGAGGCGCTCCACAAAACGGCACAGTCGATGAGTGTCCTCCAGGCGTTAGGGGTCAATTGCCCCCGGGCCAACTAAAAATGTGCCAAAATCTCCCTGGCTATGGGAGGAATGGGAATCCGTAATCCCCCTTCTAAAGCCCCCAAGTAAATACACACCTCATCTGGAGCGCTGGAACAGGCGTGCTCACCCCTGCGAGGGAGACGAAGTTGTACGTGGGTCGGAATGTCATATCTATCTCTAATCGACTCCAAGTCAGACGTCGACAGGGAGGACTCATAGTTCCAGGCCACAAATTCGTCCTCTGGGCGACGATTATTAATGGGGCGAGCATCTATAGGCTCATTCCCCTGGGTCAAAGCCCTAACGCCTTCGCGCCCCAGAAGAGGGGCTGCGTCTAGGTCTGTGTCAACGTCTTCTGTCGCTGGCTCTAGGGGAACCCTAGCGCTCGAGCTCGCCATATCTAAGCCTGCGATTCGACTATGTGAAAAACGAATAAGGAGGAGGCTAACGTACCTAGGATGAGAAAAAGAGGTAAAGATCGCGAGAATGTGAAGCAACAGCGGGGAGAAGAAAGTGATACGCTGCGAATGATGTGAACAAACGATAAGTAGGGGAAGAACCGTCGTTTGAAAACCCTCGGTTGGAATGCGAAACGAATGAACGGCCACGATTGAAAGTCTCTCCTAAGAGACAGTGCGGACACTCGGATAGAGGACGCATGGTCACGATTATTTAATGTGCACGCATTACAAGGCATGTTAACCGTCAGAAGGGTAATCGATTGTTCCCGACCCCCTTAGCTGGGCAGGAGCTCGGAAATAGGGGAGTACCTGATACGGGTAATAAGGTCAGAGCTCATCTCAGTAGTATGTGCACGGGTCAGCCCAGGCTTCGCCACGTTTACTGTTCGCGGATGGAAGCTCAGTTCCCTCGAGCCGAGGATAACAGAGCAGCCCAGGAACAGAGATCCTACAACGGTCATCCACTTATACATTGTGGGGGTGATCCGATATATTCCCACCAACATAAGAGTATCCATACTCATTATACGGTCTCCTAAAATCCCGGGATATGGCGTATCAATAGGAACGTTGCCATATGCGACGGAGACATTTAAGGAAAACCCCCAGCACGCTCCCGTGAGAATCGGGTACATGGACTAGGGTTTCCAAGATTGAACCGCTAAGGTATATAAGAAAGAGTTCGCATAAATCACAGGTACACAATCATCATCTGATCTCTAGTTCTCTCTATTCTTTCGTTATTCTACCGTGTAACTGTAACTGACTTGATCGTCGGAGGCGGTTTGAGGATACCACCCCCTCCTTGTATCCTTAGATCGTTCCCCCTTTGCAGGAGATCGAGATTCTTTGGAGAAGGATTTGGGCCGGACGTGCAGAGCGAGCTGTTCTAGGAATTGGTTCATCAAGTAGCAACACAAAATCAAATTTATCCCATTCATTTTTTTGTAGAAACACAAAACCAAGTCTGTTTTGGGAAGAAATCAACAAACCCAATTGTAATTTTTGGTAGAACTACAAACCCAGATTCCTTTTCTAGAAATAGATTGCATTATATTTTTCGATAAAATGATCAAAACACTCGGTCAATCTTAATGGGAATAAATGTCAACTCAAAAATGGCAAAACCTTTAATGACAAATATCTTCTAGTTTATTTTTGTAAGGATAGCTTCTCGAGATGATGCTAGGGAAAATTGGAAAGATCCAAAGACAAATTGAAAATATCCAGATCTTTACAAACTTTTCATAGATTTGTGCATAAAAAATCGATAGAAAATGGTAAAAATGTTGGTAGCCTAAAAAAAGAAAATTGGAATAGGGTTCGGGTGGCTTTGAACAAAGAGAATAATATGAACTTAAGTAAAAAAATAAGTGCAAAATTAATGGGATTTTTTGAAAGCAAAATATGGAGTGGTCAGTTAATCTCAAAAACTGACATGTATTTTGGATGAGATGCAAATTTTGGACATGTACAATCTATTATATGTAGTGGCATGTAGCATTTTTTGCAAGAGCAAGGCACATAGAGAGCAATGGATGCTATTACATAAAAAATTAGAAGTAGTTAGAAAGAAGTGGATAGAGTTGAATAGTAAGAAGTTAGGATTACTTTGAATTATAATGAGTATTGATAGGTATGGCAACATACCTATTTATGTGATTTAACTCCATGTTTTGATGGTCCTAAGGCATGTATCTAATAAAAGTTGGTGTAGTTTTTGTGTTTTGTGTGTTTTCAGGAAATAAAGAGGAAATGTGATAAAAAGAGACGTTTAGAGGTTCAAAGAGACAAAGCAAAGTTCACACAATATTGAAGAAGCCCCCAAAGGTCGAAGCATTGGAGTCTGGCATGAAGAGAAGCAAAAATCAGAAAATCTGCAGAGTTCGTCCGGACGAAGCCTTGCCATGGTCCGGACGATGCAACCAGAAAGCCTGCTAATCCAAGAGCCACCATGGTCCAGACGAAGCTAACCATGGTCCGGACGATGCACACCTTTCGTCCGGACGAAACATCTTGATGGTCCGGACGACCAAGACAGCAAGCAGCCTGATTCTAAGATGACCTGTCGTCTGGACGACGCAATTCTTGGTCCGGACGACACGCGCGCAGTTTGAAATTTAAATTAGAATTTTTTATGGATTTTTGAGGGGGAAACTATGGAAACTTTATAAGGACTTATTGTAATTAATAGAGGACGTCTTTTATCTTATTCTTGGGTGGAGAGAATCCTAGGGAGGCTCTAGATCTAGGAATTCAAGTCCTTCAAGTTCCAAGCTTGCTCCAATGGCTTCTTCTTCTTCTACCTTGCTTATCTCTCTTGTAATGGTTGGCTAATCCCCTCCTACTCCGGGTAATCAATGTAATCAC
>NMUG010007116.1:0-12226 GCA_002855965.1 Monotropa hypopitys
GAATCCTGTGTCGTATCGGTTGTATTATTCCTACTTTGTTTGAAAATCTTTTCGGGGTCGTTTTGCACGTTCGTGGTGTTAAAGTCGTTGTGGACTTCTTTGCAATAGTCAAAAATTATTCTTCTATTTTTCTAAAAATTTTAGAAAAATATTTGGGAAAATCGGAGTACCCGTATCGTATCCTTACCGTATCCGCATATCGGTACCGTATCGGCGTGTCCTAGGAGTATCCTTAGTGTATCGGTGTATCCTAGGCGTATCCTAGGTGTGTTGGCGTGTCCTCGGCGTGTCTTTGGTGTATCGGTGTGTCCTCGGTGTGTTCTTGGTGTGTCGGCGTATCCGCACCGTACCCTTCGCATGTCGGCGTATCCGTACCGTGTCCCCTCGTATCTGTGGCATTTCGATACTCAGAAGTTTTCTCGGCATGTCCACATTGTGTCGTGGCATATTCTAGAATTTTCTGGAATTTTTCGGGGCGATATTCTTGTGGTTTAATCTCCGTATCGTGTCCTTGTTCAAAAATACGCGTTCTAGCTTGTTTGATCGAATTGGAATCCTTTGGTTGCGCGAAAACTATTTCGTTGGACGTTTCCATCTCTCTCGAGGACGTTTTCCTTTTGCATGTGTTCGGTTCTTTATTGGTGTTCTTGCATTGCGAATTATTCCGCGTGTTTCGGCGTGTTGCGCGTTTAAGTAAGTTTGCGGTTGTTGTGGGGCGTTGTCTTGGATGAAATTGTTGTCAGTAGTGGATCTCTTTTGACGTCGTTTGTACGTTGGTGGAGTTGTCTCGATTGGAAACTCCTTTGTTGTTGTTGCCGGTTTTCTTTGCGAACTCACTTAAGTGTTCGGTGCTTTTGGGCATTATCCTCCTCGTCGTGGCATGTTTCGGTTCTTCTATCATGGAAATTTCGCTGACGAAATTTTTGTAAGGAGGGTAGTTTGTCACATCCGGAAAATTTAATTATTTTCTATCCGTTTTAAAAAAAAATAATGTTGATCGATCAAATCTTTTTGGGATTAATTTTTTTAATCGTTCACTTCCCTGCGGCTCGTATTTTAATTTACCGATCCTGTCTGAGTGAGAAAAGTCTTGGGTTGTGAGGTTTTGTGTTCTGAGCATGAGCAAGTCTTCGTGGTGGATTTCAGATTTCTTTTTGGTCCCCGGGGGTTGTTCGATAGTTTCGTTGAGCATTTTAAGGATTTAATTACTTTTAATTAAATTCATTAAAAAAAATAAAAAATGGTTGTATGCGGATCGATACAGGGGGGAGTCATCCCCCGTATCATCTTCTTCCTCACGGCTAAAACCATGAGGGTTCCACCATAGCCGCCACACCCCGAAGCTCTCTCTCTCTCTCTCCACTCTCACACTCGGCTCCCTCTCCTCTCCCTCTCCCCTACCCGAACTCCCCTCTCCCCTTCCTCCCCGCGACAGCCTACCCCTTCCCTCTCCCCTGTGCGCGCGCGCGACAGCGCGGCAGTGCCGCCCCTCATCTCTCTCGGTTTTTTCTCCCTCCTCTTTCCTTCCCGTCGCCCCTCTCTCTCTCCCTCTCACCCGAGCCTCTCCTCTCTCCCTCACCTGCGAACTCTCCACTCTCCCCTTCTCCCATCATCTCTCCTTCCCCTCTCTGCGCAGCTGCGCAACATTGGTGGTGGTGGTAGTGACGGCGATTCAGTTATTGGTTCAATGCAGTGGCTGCGGTGATGGTGGTGTTGGTGGCGATTCGTGAGCTGTGGTGGCGGAGTGGCGGCATTGAGCGGTGGGTGGATGGCTGCGTGAGACGGGTTTAGTGGCTGCCAGGATTGTGGTGCGAAGTTTTCGCAACCTTTTGCTTTGATACCAAGTGTAACACCTTTAAACTTTAAACCAAATATTTTTTTAAAACACTAATAAGAGGGCATATATGAAAGGTCTAAGAGATGATAACACCATTCCAACAAAACATTACATGATTCAAATGTCATCATGCACACGAGCTTAAGAAAGTACAACCGGGTGTTAATTATTACAAAGCATGAATACAAAAAGGAAATGCAATACAAGTCCATATGTTGGACAAATGCTCCAATGCCCATCCAAGATGCTTGATCCACCCGCCAAGCTAGACAATTGGATTCTTCCCTATAAAAGAGAGGATTAGGCCACGCCTAGTAGAAAAATCCAAACAAATGATTCATATGATTGCGATACACAAAAGTAGCAAGGATGCATGCATGAAGGATTTAACAAAATATCAAGTGCGAACTACTAAGTGAAAGGCATATTTTTCAAGATTTCCCACATATATTACAAATGATTCGATATCACAATTCCACCTTTTATCAAATGAGGATAGTCTTCAATTTTCAAGAGTTACGAGGCTAGTTCCATGATAGGGGCTCATCAACCTCTACACGTAAGTTTCCTAGTAATTCCCCGGCTCGCTGAGAAGGGCCAGTCAACTCTCCATTGTGCAATGTCGTGGGTGCTCGCATTAGCCACCCAAGGTATACAACCCAAATCAATAGCCAACTCATTTGTCGTGTCCACATCAAATTCCTCGTATAGAGTGATTTTCCAACGTGAATGATTTACATTAAATTAGCCATATCTAGGTTTCATTCACATTTTCTCCAAAATTACATGACAAGTCAAAATAAGGGGTTTCCAACATTTGGAGCTTTTCGATTAAATCTATCAATTTGTCAAATTAACACATAGAGGAACCTCTATACATGTTCTTAGACAACCATAGATAAGGTAAGAACACTCAATTGACATCTACTAGACTCATCAACAAACATCTTTACAACTTACACAAAATCAAGGATTTTGGGTGTAACTCAAAGGCATGTGAATACACAAGGTTAGAAATCCCTACCTTGAAGAGAGAACACTTACAAACCACCAAGAATCCTCCACACACGTCCTTGATTTGAGCACACCACCGTACAGAGCTTGAGGAGTTTTCCAAGCTTTATGAAGAGCAAAATCCAAGAAGAATGCTTGAAAGATTGAAGAATTTGAGAGAGGTTTTGTGTTTGGAGAGTTTAGGAGAGGAAAGAGAGAGTGGCTGTTGCAAAATCCCAAAAATATAAAACCTTAGGACCAAAAGGTCCAAAACCTGTAACTTAAATCGTCCAGTCAGCGCTCCCCATCTGGACGAGAGGACCTTTATCCAGACGAGCACTCATCTCCATCCGGACGAGACCCATAGATGGTTCGGACTAGCCAAATCTCGCCCAATCTCGAAGCTTCTGTTGCACCATCTAGAAGGACTCCCTTCCTCGTTCGGATGAGCAAGCTGCTGATGGTGTAGAATGTTGTTGAATCTCTCCCGAGCCTCATCGACGCAACCACGAACATTTCCTGAACCTTCAACAAGCCAAAACGACATCCCTCGATCACACCACGCCATCCACAATGTTACAACCAACTCCCACGATCGAAATAAGCAAATCTATACTAAACGACATAGCGATTTAATGAGCGACTAAGGTGTAATGGTAATCGATATAATAGTTAAAAAAATATTAAAATGCAATAAAATTTATGGAGTGTGACAACCTTTCTATCGGTTATCGTGCAAAATTCAAAGCTTCCAATAATACATATCTACGGTTATTGTTGTCAACTACAAAATGTCGGTAAAACTTACCTACAATTACTGTTACATTTCAAAATTCACACTAATATCTTTATATGGTTACTGTCCAATTTCAATATTTCAGTGGTATCTTTCTATGGTACTGTTCAAAATTAAAATCTTTACGGTAGTATCTATCTATAATTACCGTCCTCAAATTCAAATAAAAAATTTCAAAACAATTTTTCAGCAATTTCAACTTTAAAAAACAAAATTTTACCATCGTCATGGTGCAAAAAATTCTAACCGAGCGGCACAACGACTAAAGCATGTGCGTTATACGAACGACGAAAGAAAATAGAGCATGCATTTTACTAATTTGCATATTTCTAGTACAGGTAAGTAAATTGACCACATACAGAAATGAGAAGAGGAGTTGAAGAACTTACTTTAAACAATCGAAGAAGAAATTGCCAAAGAAAATGATCGAAAAACCGAACGATGGAACTTCGTCAAAGAAGGACCAAATCTGGGCAGTGGTAAAGCAGAGCCTTAGAAGTGTTTTTTATGTTTAGAAACTAAATAAAGAGATCAGGTTCGGCCTCCCCTTATAAACAGAATGTGTCGCATCTATAGATATGACTATGACATCATCCATGATGCCACGATCAATCTTGGGCAGTGCACGCACAATAACCGATTTAACACCATTTGACTTCTTCTGAAGGCTAGATCTGAAGGGATAACACGCGATCTGCTGACACAAATTGTGACTTCACAATGCCAGATCAGTGTCCCTGACATCTCAGATAATTTTTCCAATCCAACCAATAAATGTCAAATCCAATAGAGGAGCGGAAACAATAAGAAAAATATGAGCCGTGAATCAAAATTCACGCATTTTTCCTATTTTTATATATTTGCTACGCAAAAATATTCAAAAGGGGGCAACTGTTAATACCCAATTTTGACTCAATGCTCAGAAATCATAAAAACAGTCTTCCCACAGATCAGAATGTACTTACAGAATATTTGTACTTCTTACGAGCAGCACCGACGTTCGACAAATCACCTCCTTGCATGCATTATGCTCCAGAATTAACAGAATTCCACACGAGCAACCAAAATCATATTTTGGAATGGAAAGTCGACGATAATCCTATTACTGGAAAGGCTTCATAAAGATTGAATTCATTCGATCAAAATTTGGAATTTAGTTGAACATAAATGCCTATCTGTTCACTTTTCACTACAATAATCAACCGTCCTTAAAAATTGACAAGTCTAATTTCTACGGACCTCATCTGCAAAGTCAAACATTCTATTCGGAAAAGATTGAATGGAAGAAGAGCAGTCCAAGTGGTGTACCTAAAGCTTATACTTTTGTTTAAAGCAAAATAGTCATTTTTCAGGGTTTTCCTGGAAAATATCTGGTTCAAGCCCGAGACATTTTTATATTCACAATCCAACTTAGGGATCATCAATATCCACTTTAAATTATCAAATACCGAGTTCTACAGAAAGCCGACCAAGCACAAATATAAGCTTCGAATGAATTTCAGGGCTTGGGATCACTTTTTCCATTATAAGTATTTTCTTTTAATTAATTTTATGGTTTTCCAAGGAAAATGGGAGGGAAATATCTCAAACCCGAAGCCCCAAAATATATAGGCCAGTCACTTGCACGCGCACCAGCCAATTGGTGGAATGACATCATTGTCGCATTTATAGATGCGACATTGACCTTCTATATAAAGAACCTCTCTCCTTCATTTCAAAGGGTCCAAGCATTCCAATTGCTGATATTTTCATTCCATAACAAAACCCCTCCAGACAGAACCTCTCTCCAAAATTCCAAAACATTACCAAATCCATCCTAAACCCTTTCTAAACCTATTCAAACCCTCTCAAATCCATCCTTCTTCAAGAACTACCATTGTTTTTCAAGAACACACATTCCTGAGCCAAAATCGAGCCACCTAAAACCCTACTCCATAAATTCAAACCTCTCAAATCCTACAACCTACTTACCCAAAACCCCGGAAATCAACCAAACCTAGCCGAACCTCTGCCCATTTTCTGTAAAAACTATTTTGTTTTCTTCTTGTCTTGATTCTTGGGAGACTTCTTGATAGCATATTCTGATTTATAATTTGGTATTAGTATCAGCCTTGTCCGAACACTATACCTTATTATAATTTAAAGAAACTATCCTTAGAAGTCATCTTCCTGAATTGTAAATAGTCAAGGTATATAAAGATTATTGTTTTCATTTTCGCATTCTCTTATCGCTTACATTTCTTTTCTTCATTGTCAATGTAAATATCCAAGCAAGAAAATGCCTATTCATGTTTTCTTACCATTGAAATTTGACACATGTAAGGCTAAGCCTACTATGATGTCATAAATGAGAAAAACACAAATACATTTTCTTATCTATTTAGAAAATACAAAAATATAATTATCGGCTCATACACCATTTTTATTCAAAGCTTGATCTTTCAAAGTTTCGGTAAATGATATCTCGACCTTGCGTACGGCTATGCCTATCGACTGTTAGGTCAAATATCAAAGATTTTGGAATATCACTCCTTGAATATCCCAAAAATTAAACTTGTAAAAATCGACTAATGAATTTTTGGCTATTGTTCTCCATTGCCTTTAAGACAATCATTCATTAATTGAAATTCACAAGGAAAAACAAATTCAATATCTATCGCTTTCATTTTCATTTTAATAACCCAGCCTTGTCGGTATGTTATATAATATGTGTTGTCGTCTAACTCGAAATATACCAGCTCAGTTTATATACGAGACCTTATACCCTTATCTATACATACATATACCTATATATATATTGTACATAATATATATAGTCTTCCTATCCTTTCGTCGTTCCATTTTGCCACTCAAAAACACTTTAAAAAAACAAGTTTCTCAATTCGAGTTGTTTGGTGAAATCTTGTAGCTGGTCAATTTGGATCAAAAGAATACCTTGTGAGTCAGGTCATACTGGGTCACTTTTTACTCTTCTGAAATTTTTAAAACAAAGAATAAATCCCTTACCCTTTCATAAATTAAAACACTTTAAAAGCAAAAACTAAATTCCTCGATTCAAATTGTTTGGTGAAATCTAGTAGCCGACCAATTTAGATCAAAAGAATATCTTGTGAGTCGGGTCACACCGGGTCACTTGTTGCTCTTTTGGAATTTACAAACCAAAGAATAAATCCCTTTCCCTTTCATAAATCAAAACACTTTAAAAACAAAATCTAAATTCCTCGATTCGCGTTATTCGGTGAAATCTAGTAGTCGGCCGATTTGGATCAAAAGAATGCCTTGTGAGTCAGGTCATACTGGGTTACTTGATGCTCTTTTGGGATTTCAAAACCCAAAATAAGACATTTTTCAAAACACAGTCAAAACTCTACCCGACTGAAAAATATAAAAACAACCAAAAATATCAAAATTCAATTCTTTCTTAAAATTCATTCTATAAAAACCAAAATAGGGCCGAAATGTTGCCCATCTGAAAAATATAAAAGAAACCAAAAGAAAAATACATTCAAGTCATCCACAACATCAGTCATATATATTATTTTCTCTTGGCCAAGAAATCATTGATTTTAGTTAAAAGCAAATTTGTTTTTGAAAATGAAGTATCGAAAGGGCAAGTGGGGTGCATAACATCTTCTTTATTCGTAATTTAATCTCCAAATCTGATTTCTGATTACGCAGACACATTTCTAATAAAAATTGGTGACTTAGCACACCGTAACTCTATGCTAAGTGGTGATTCTGAAAAATATATTAATAATAGGATGCATATTATCTCAGCAATTGCAAATTGTTGTTAAGTCTGAACATTTTAAAAATTTGGTAAAGTCCAATCGTTAGTTTTCATTTCCAAAACACGTCGCAACTAAGCCAAGAAAAGATTAGAGTATGTCCCGAAAAGCGCTCCTCCCCGCGGAAGACGAAAAAATGAACAGAAAATTTTCCAGACGCAACACAGATAACTATAATTACTTCATCGAAAATGATTCAAAACTTATGCTTAAAACTTCTAAATAAAAACCAATTATTTTAGTTGAATCAGTTATAGTTATTCGAATAAAATAATTTTTTATATGTTCACTTAATATATTATTTTAAAATTTATCAACAACTTAGATTATTCGTACGTACTTCCAAAATATAAATAGTTAATGTCCAAATCATAAATAAGTTCACGTCCAATAGAGGCATGACCTAGGCAAGAATGCCAAAGGCCGAGGAAGGATGCAAAGGATATGAATGCAATTGTTTGAAATGATGGAGTTAGGCGGGAAGGAATGTGGAGGTTGATGAGTTCAAAGAGGCGGACAACCTTATGGCCTGTCACAACTGCATGTCACAACTGTTTGTCATGTCTTTGGATCCTGAACACAATACCCAGAAGAAGAAGATGACATTTAGTCTAAGTTTACATAATTGACCAACGAATATCAGATTTAAAGTGAGTTTGGAAATAAAATAGGTATCAAGAAGAAATGTATGAGATGTGGAGATTGATCCTATATGATTTGCCGACATACGTGAGTCGTCGATAGTGTAAATCGCAAGTGTATTATGAGTAGAGTGTTGGGTAGAGAAAATAGAAGGATTAGAGTTCATGTGATTGCAATAGGCAGAATCAAAAAACTAGGATGAAATTCATGGAGTGATTGACATAATAGTGTATGGTGAGATACCAGACTGTGGAATGACTTATTTTATGATATTCTTCATAGTGTAAGAAACACTTAAAGGAAACAAATTGAACCGATTGATGAAAGAATGACCAATGCAATGATAGTTTGAATGGCGGCTATAGAGACGATGTCACAAGAAATCTTTTTGATGTGAAGGATCCATTAATGGTAATAATCACATAGCATACTCAACTTTTGATGGACCAAGATTATACAAGAATTATTTTTGATGTGGAAGATTCACTCATAGTGGAAATTACAGAGCATACATAACTCTTGATAGACAAATAACGATTACAACAATAATGACTCTGATATCATGTAAAATTAAAGAAAAGAAGTGAGACAATATGACATAAAAGAAAAGAGAGGAAATGAGATAATAAAAAGAGAATAAGAATTGTATTGAATAGAAAGATAGAGTCAAATTCGGCCATAACCATAGCAAAACTATTTCATCAAAGAAACAAAAAAAAATGTGGATAGTTATCTTAAAACTGGTGCGATCAATGCAATATTCAATTACCGTCACCCTTCTGGTAAATAATTCTTCTGGTAAAAAAAGAATGGTATTGAATAGTATAATTTTATTATAAATAGGATATTCTATTCTTATACTAAGTCTAATGAGATATTTCCTAAGATTTTAAATGTGGGATAAATATATATTTATACACTAAGCATAAAAAGATTTCTCAAAATTTTTAATATGGGACAAATATATACACTAACACTATGTGTGAAAAACACGATGGCCAAGGGAGAATCTTTCCGAGTTCATAATGAATCACTCTATTTCATTTCATTGAAGAAGTTACTGTCATTAATGTTCTTGACCTCCGCATTAAAATGAATACCATCTCCGAAATATTTGCTAATTAATAATAAAGAAGTGATATGATTCATGCCTCGGTCAAAATTACATAAAATCTATTTGAGATTGTCTCTTTAACTAATGCATGCAACGGTACTTACCAAAAATTCATTCTACTGTTTGTATATATTCCTATATAAATATATCTAACACTGTCTCACGATCGTCACTAAATTATATCGTTGCCAACTAAGAAATCAGTGATGGCTATGGGAACTCTATTCACCCTTGCTTTCGCCACCCTCTCCCTCTCTGGTATCATTTTCTTGATTTCCCCATTCTCCTTCCTTTTCATGAAGTAACTATGCAGATTAAGGAAGCATTAAAATTTTCCATTTCTACCTATTTATTCATGTTACTTTTTTTTGATCTGGAGTAGTTATTCATTTGTTGGGTCTAAATATTGGAAACTATACAAATATTATTTAATCCATGTACAAAGATGCCCGTTTAATATGTAGAATTGGAAGTGGAACTAGTGAGTGTTTTAATTTACAATTAATGAACTATAAAAGTTCAGGCAAAATACACATCTTTTTATACGGAAACTCTCAAAACATGAGAATGATTTCAATCAAAAATTTTAAAATAATATTTTAAGTAATTATTGTTTTATATTTTTTTACAAAAAGAAATTCTTATAAAATACCCTAATTATAATTTTATTATTATTTTTATACTATATTCCACAATTTTCCCATTATTATGCCCTATTTACAACTTCCATATGTTTTTCATATAAAAATATTTTGAAATACTAATTGTCTATATTGACAAGGCATAACAGGTGACAATACATGACGGCATTATTTTAACTTATTGCCATGCAGCAGGAGTTCAATCGGCTATTTTCACAATCACAAACAATTGTCCCTACACAATTTGGCCGGGAATCCAAACAGGTCAGGGATCGGCAGCATCCTCAAGCGGTTTTGAATTGCTCTCTCAAGCCTCCTCAAGAGTCAATATTCCGGCCCCATGGTCAGGACGGGTTTGGGCCCGATTCATCTGCTCCAACACCGGCGGAAGATTTTCTTGTCGCAGCGCAGACTGCGGAACAGGCCTAGTGGCGTGCAATGGCAGTGGTGCGATTACGCCAGCGACTCTTGTGGAGTTCACAGTTGCCGCCTCCAATGGGAAAGATTTCTACGATGTTAGCCTCGTCGACGGATTTAATTTGCCAGTGGCAGTGGTCCCTCAAGGCAAGCTTGGTTGTCCATCCACGAATTGCCCCGTGGACATCAATGCCCAGTGCCCGGATCAGTTGTCGATCAAGAACACGGATGGCGGGATCATTGGGTGTAAAAGTGCGTGTTTGGAATTTAAGCAGCCACAGTTTTGTTGCACCGGCGCTTATGGTTCGCCAAATACCTGCAAGCCCTCTGACTACTCTCGTTTTTTCAAGAGCCGGTGTCCGAATGCTTATAGCTACGCATTTGATGATGGAAGCAGCACTTTCACTTGTTCCGCTGGAGCGAACTATCTCATCACCTTCTGTCCTTGAAACGATACTTGACACAATTATTTAATATAAAGTTCGGTATGTATGCTAAACACAAATAAAACTTAATTTCCTCACAACATCAACAGTGTTAAATCGACTTGAATATGGGTTATGGTCCATTTGGTTATTACAATGCAATGTACCAATTTTAAGTTATGTAAAACTAATGGCTTATGGACTTTGGATTGTTACTGATTGATTGGGGTATACCAGTCCGTAATTTTCATTTGGGAAATGTTTCCTTTCTCGGAGGCTCCAATAGTAATTTTAGATAAAAACGTGTTTTATTTGATGATTAAAGATTTTCTATATTGTTTTGGTCTATTGTTTAAGATTAAACATTTGTCAAGACGAGAAAGAATATAAAAAATTTGAAGGGAAATTATAAAAAATCATATAGCATGGTGAAAACTAGCGCACATTTTATATTCCACACGCATTTACGTTTGTCAAAAAATAAACTTAGCGCATATATATCATTTATAGGGGAAAGAGACTCAGATTAACATTTGCCATGGAAGGGACATGTTGCAGCCATGGCGAGAAAAAACTTCGTCAACACAACCACTTGAGTTTAGATGCATTTCAAATATGCAGTCAACACATTCGAAATAAAATATACAGTCAACAAAATTGGGTTTAGAAGCTCAGTTTGACACTCAGATTCTGGTTTTAATGGTTTCATAAGATCCATATATAGCAAAAATAGTAGTGTAACTTGGTTTCCGTTTATGAAAAACAACAAACAAAAATCCAACAAATCAAAATCCACAAAAATAGTATAGCGCAACAACCGGAAAAGGAGATTAACTCATTGCGTGAGTAACAAAATTTGACTGCAGTAAATGTAATCCTATCATGATTAAATTAAAAAATAATCCCTCAAAACTGATAAATTTAATTGCTGTGGTAGCCGGTTTCTGTCGAGCGAGCTCTTCGGCGGCTGGTCCTTCGGATGTGAGGTGTCAGTTATGGTCGACGGTCTTGTGTGGTCCCTGCAGGAAAATAAGAGTCCCTCTGCTTGGCTTCTGCAAAATAGAGGTTAGTGCCCGCCGGTCGGTTTTGATCAACGGGATCTCCGATGATTAAGTTAGTAACTGTTTGAGGAGAGGTTTAAGCAAACGAGAGAAGGCCGGACGGTAGCGGTCGGAGATCAAAAGTCTGAATTGATCAATCGATCCCGTGAACAGTACCCACGGGTGGTATTTATAGATAAATATTGACTTGGGGCTCAAGAATATTGAGTGGGACGTCGTCAAGGGCCCTCCAATGGGCCTGGACGGTTGATGGACCGGGTTAGGTCGTACGGACGGAGCATCTGGGCAGATACTCCACGACAGTGACTGGAGGGTGACCCTCCGAGTGGTCCGGTCCGCACGGGAGTGGGTCGCAGAGCGACGAAGGGAATTGCCGAAGGTTCGTTGTCCAGACATTACTGGTCGGCTAAGGCGCGGACCCTCCGGTCCAGACGGGCCTTTGTGGCCGACACCTATATGATTGGTTTTATAGTAGAGTTTTTCTCCTAAGGTATGGGTCCGGTCACCACAAT
>NMUG010007117.1:0-12229 GCA_002855965.1 Monotropa hypopitys
CTTCTGTTTAAATTTGTATTCGTTACGTTGCTGCTTATCGTATGCATTCATGCCCAAGAAACGAAGGTTGAATATTTTTATTAACTTTCGTGGGACTTAATTGATCGATTCAACAATGCAGTGATACGGCGTGAAGAGCACAATGATGAGGCTACAAACGTATGGGGGTATTAGTTTGGTAGCGACCCTGGTGGTGATTTATCATGCGTTTCACAGTAGAGGCCAGTTCTACCCTGCAGTGGTTCATTTATCGACATCTAAGACAAGTTCTGTACTTCTTCTTAACATGGGTCTCGTCAGTATGTGTGTTTTGTGGCAAATTACGAAATGGATATTCCTTGGTTCTCTTCGAGAGGCGGAGGTTGAGAGGCTGAATGAGCAGTCGTGGCGGGAAGCCATGGAAATACTTTTCGCAATTACCATTTTCCGACAGGACTTTTCGGTTAGGTTTCTCGCTATGGTGTCTGCCCTTTTGCTAATTAAGGCTCTCCATTGGTTGGCCCATAAAAGGGTTGAGTACATTGAAACAACCCCTTCGGTTCGTATTGTGGCTCATATCCGAATTGTTTCCTTCATGGGATTCCTTCTTCTGTTGGACAGTCTGTTTTTGTATAGTTCTGTGAAGTATTTGATACAAACCCGGCAAGCTGCAGTTTCCTTCTTCTTTTCATTTGAGTAAGTGATTTATATTGATGCTATTGCACTGCTTCTGTTGTTAGTATTTTGAGTTTCCTATCAGTTGTAAGTTTGACTATTACAATTGAGGCACTGTTACTCGCGGTTTAGATTCACATGGATGTTGTCTGGTACACAGTGGACATGTAATGAATTCACTTGCACTTAATTCACCATTTTGGATAGGTAATGATGATGCTAATGTGCAACACGTGTAACACGTATCCTACTTTTCATTAGACTTGACGATGTGTAGTAGTAGACAGTGACCTCACAATGTAATTGGCTGAAAGATGTCTTAAGTTGGGATTTTTAATTGTGTATATGTATGTAATAAGGGACACTACTGATTTTGGCACTCCCATTTATCCAAAATCCAAATACACTCCTTTTTTGTCCAACTAGTGAAATTTAAAAAAAAAACTTAGGCATTTTGGCTAAAAAAGAATTTAACAAATATACGTGCTTTTGTGTTGCCAAATAAAAACGGGAAAGAAATTTTATATAATGCGGTTGGGGGTAGTGTTGGATTCGAGTAGCAACAGGGGCGACGGGAGATCTAGTTGCAAAAGAAGGAAACGTTAGGCTACCGATAATGTTGCCGGTAGACCCTTCAATGGTAAATTCAACAAAGTGTATAGAGATAAATTTGATAGAGTTTGGGCAATGAGAAATCGCATACCTCTCCCTCAACCCTTTGCGCGTATATATAGTTGCATCGGCGTGTGGTCCGTACGTGCTTCGGCGTGCGTGTAGCTCTTCTTTCGACAACCTGGGGCAGTGCACCTGACAGGTGGCATGCGTGTGTGGGTGACTGGACGACGCCAGACAGCCTCGAGTAGTGTGCATGCTGACACGTTGGCCGTCATGCGCCGAAATTGTAAGTTGCGGAACCCCAAAAAGATGCCTTCTACAGTTGAGGGCATGCCTGTTGGGCCGACCTGACGATCCTTCCAAATTAGTGCCGAAGCCCCAGATGATGTGGCTGAAGAGAGCATCGTGGAACTCAGACCTTTAGTCTCACACCAAGCGGTTCCCGTACTGCACCAGTCCTTCCCTCTGCTACTAATGCCGACGTGTCTCCATGCCTCTATTTTGGCCCTCAACAATAGCCCCTCAATCTTGCCTCGACAGCGGTCGAGACTCAAGCTGATCGACATGAGGTTGTATCGATGTGAATCGTTGTGAGTGGAGTGACCTTGTGTATTGTGCCAGTCGTAACCGTCATTCGGCGACGTTCCAAGTGTCAGCTCCTGGTTGGTTGTGACAGCTGGAAAATCTGCTTTTCGCACGCATCGATTCATCTCCCGATAAAGTTTTGACATATATTAAACGATCTGCCACTTGTCATTGTCTGATTGCTCGGCGCTGCGACTGTTCTGACGTTTGTTACATGTTAGTGTGAATTACGAGAAAGTGACCGACGCGCATTGAATGCTTGTACACATGTCATCGCGTGATTGGCTGAGGTGACGGTTGGCACGTGTCGGCTTGACTCTGGCGGTTGATGTGACGTTTGGCACGCGTCAGCTTGGCTCCGACGGTTTTGCTTTTAATGCCCATTTAATGCCTAGACACGTGGCTTCTTGTGATTGGTTGGTACCTGGGCGGTTATGTGGCCTGGTTGGCTTTGCTTTGAATCTCGAACTCCTCCCCCTTCCTCCCCTATAAATACAACATGAACGTGGTGAGGAAGGGTTTTGCATCCCAGAGCTCTCGTTCCCAGACCCTTTGATGCCTTCCTTCTGAATACTCCGGATGTCCTCTAATCGATTGCATCTACTGCAATTCAGATCTTCTCAGCCATCACTCACATCTCAAGTATGAATTCCTGCACTCCTTGGCTGTTTTTGCAAATCTTTTGGGTGTCGCAACCCCATTATGGGGCTGTTTTGGACGAACATCCCTTTTATTCTGGCTAGTCTTGTGGTGGTGCATTGATCGCACCACCTGCGCTTCTGGTGGTTGCTCTCTTTGATTCCTGCCCTGTGCCAGGTCGGTATGGGTCTTCGACCATCTTTCCCTCTAGACTAGCCTCTCGGGTGATTTCTGTGTTTTTGAGCCTTTACCGAAGGAGCAGGATGAGTGTCGGAGGAACTGATGGTGAATTTTTCTTTTAGGTCTTCCTGATTATGGTGCCAAAGAAGCACTCTAATAAATACCGAATACTTCTCTCCTCCGGCACATCGGTGAAGTCATTCTAGGAAGAGTACGCTATCCTTGCCGATGTGCAAGTTTCCTTGGCCCCGATGGACGATTTGGTACCCGGACCGGACTACGTCCACATCCAATGCTTGCCATCGTCGACTGGAGGGGGGGTGCACTTTCCTCTCCACCCCCTTCTCTACCATTTCTTCTTTCAGCTCGGCCTGACACCACCGCGTATGACAGTGAATGTGTTTAGAGTGATAACGGGGGTCATGGAGTTGAATGAGGTTTTGGAGGATCCCATCAGATTCGAGGATCTCTTCGGCCACAACTCTATTGGTTTCAACAAGAAGTCTAAAAGTATATCATGAGCCACCGTCAGGGAAGGGGTCATATCGGGATTGTCAGACTCGTACAAGTATGCCATTGACTGCCTGGTAGTCTCCAGCAACTTCGAACCCGAAACAGTTGACTACCCGGTTCTCCGGGTGCTCGGAATGCTCGGCAAGCCTATCAACCTTTCTGTCGGCCCCTTTGCTTTAGTGTTTTCTGATGAAATATTTTTCTGTCTTGCAACTTCTTACAAAGTGCCAACGTTGAAGCAGAATGCCGACTTGGACCGGATCAAGGAGGCACTCACTTTTGGCATAGAAAATGCTGAACTCTGCTCTTGCTGGGTTACTCCCTCCTATACCCATACACACTTGATTCTAGGTCGGCAGGCGAAGGGTCTTCTATTAGCGCCGAAGAGACAGAACAAATAGATTCAGAGAACATGTCTCGTTACGGCCGCAAACCGAAGGACTTGGCGGCCGAACCGTCTCCTGCCGCATCTTTATGGCGGGGTCCGACTGACATCCCATAATAGCGTGACGGACGGTCCAAAGATGGCGATGACCTTGGCTTAGGCCTTCTCCCTACCGAAGGACATAGAGGCGTTGTCGAAGGGGTTGAAGGAATGCTTCCTCCAAATGGTGCAGTTCCAAGCACAAGCATTATATTTTTGCTTCCTTTATTGCCGACTGTTGTTGCCAATCAAATATGTAGTCTGGTTTATGTTTCAGGCTATGGCCAATGCCGTCGGCCTTGAGGAGAGGATTTCTGCATTCTTGCAGTCCTTCTCCCTCTGTCAGAAGACCAATAAAGGACTGGACAAGCTGGAGCAAGCCTATAAACATATTTCCGACATGAACGAGCGACTAAAGGGGTTCGACGAGGCTCTAAATGAGCAAGTCGACGAGGTGGCTCGACTTAAAGAGGCCAACGCTAAGCTATCAGCCGAGCTTGAATCTTCTAGGAAGAAAGATGCTTTCGAAGTGGCCGCCTTGGAGGAGAGGAATTATAATCTCGGATATGACGAAGCTAAGAAGATTTATGAGAAGCAGGTTGCTGGGGTTCGGGAATTTGCTTACAAGAAGGACTGAATCCTCGATCTTCGGACTGCCGGCTACAGGGATGCCTTGGCCATCATGCACATCATCTCAGATTATGCATCTCTTCCTGCTCCGATATGTCTGTCAGCACCCTCTCCGAATGCTCCTTCAACCTCGTCAGCTAAAACTGTCGAAGATACCTCAACCGATCCTGTTGATGTAGATTAGGCTTTTTTTAAATCTTTTTGCTCGGTTAGTCACTGGACTGGCTTGTGACCTGGACCATTTTTTATGTCGGCTCTGTAATTTTCTCTTTTTAATGAAATTGGAACTTTTATTCATACAACTGTCGTGTCGGTAATATTTTAGAAAATCTACCAAATTTTCAAGCCAGTCCTTCCCCCACCGAGGGGAGGGTGCCGACACTAGGGACCCTTCCCTTAGTTCGGTGATTTAATTTCATTTCTCCGAGATTTTGCTCGGCAAATATACGTTCCCTCGGCAGTGCCACCGACGGAAGTGTTGCACAATTTAAATATAATTGACAACTAGTAAGACCTTCCGGTAATGCCACCGGAAGCCTATAGGACCTCGACAATGCCACCGAGTCTCATTTGGCCATACCACCAATCCGTTGGCAATACCACCGACAAGAGTAATGCACAATTTAAAGATAATTCACAACTGTTTTAGCCTTCCGAAAATACCACTGGAAGCCTGTAAAACCTTGACAATACCACCGAGTCTTGT
This sequence comes from Monotropa hypopitys, assembly GCA_002855965.1. Classification (NCBI taxonomy): domain Eukaryota; kingdom Viridiplantae; phylum Streptophyta; class Magnoliopsida; order Ericales; family Ericaceae; genus Monotropa; species Monotropa hypopitys. Next base: position 4,947 of record NMUG010007117.1, read on the forward strand.
TTGGCCACACCACCAATCTGTCGACAATACCACCGACGGGAATGATGTATACTTTTAAGATAATTTGCAAGTGTCTTGGCATTACCACCGCTGGAACTGTACAATTTGGAAAATAACTGAACTTTTATTAGTTCTTTTCGTCCAATCTGCTAGATTACAAGATGTCTTCGATGATTCTAGTGATAATATCTTCTCAAATTTGTGGCATTCCAGGCCCTTGGTCCCGTGGTGCCGTCTATTTCTTTGAATCAGTAGGCTCCCGTTCCAACTTGATTCGTGATTCTGCAGGGCCCCTCCCAGTTAGGGCCGAGCTTTCTGTCAGAACTCTTCTTTTTATTGCCGACGACCTTGCGAAGCACCATGTCGTCATTCTTGAATATCCTTGGCCGTACTGACCGGTTGAAGCTTTTTGCCACTTCTTGCTGGTTGGCTGGTATCCGAATCCTTGCCAAATCTTTTCTTTCTTCGGCTAGGTCTAGGTCCTTTTCGATTGCTGTACTATTGGCTGTTTCATCGAAGGTTTGAGTTCTGATTGTCGGCAGTCCAGCTTCGAGAGTGATGACGACCTCCATGCCGAAGGCTAGAGAGAATGGGACCTGGCCGGTTGAGCATCTTGGTGTTGTCGGTAGGCCCATAAGCTCTTCGGCACATCTTCCCTTTGCTGCTTGTAATCTCCTCTTTATTCCATTGCCGACGGTCTTGTTGGAGGCTTCAGCCTGACTGTTGCCTTGTGGATATTGAGCAATAGAGTTGTAGAATTTGATCATGTGCTCGGCGCAAAAGTTGGTAAAAAAATCTTCGATGGATTGCGTGCCTTTGTCCAACACGAAAGCGTAAGGAACGTCGAAGCGAGAGATTATATTTCTCCATGCAAATCTTTTCACGTCTTTGTCTTCGATTGTGACCAATGGTTGGACCTCAACCCATTTGGAGAAGTAGTCTGTGGCCGTTATAAGGAACTTAAATCTGCCAAGAGCTGTCGGTCAGTAGCTTGCCGACGATGTCCAAGCCCCATTAAGCGAACGACTATGGGTTGGTCAGAAGTGTGAGCTCTTCGGCGGACTGCCGGATAATTAGATAGAACTATTGACATGCGTCACATTTCCTAACGAACTAGTCTGCTTCCTCCATTATTTTTGACCACCAATATCCCTGAGAGATAGCCCGATGCGCCAGGGATCTCCCCCCTGTGTGAGCTCCACAGCTGCCGGAGTGCAACTCATGGAGGACTCTTTCAATTAGTTTGGGGTGCACATAGAGAAGATATGCCCTGGAGAACGATTTCTCGTAGAGTTTGGAATCAGGGGATAGCCAGTACTGTGCCGAATTATGCATGATTTGGTGGACTACCTTCTTGTCGATCGACAAAGATTTGTCTCTGAGATAAGCTGTAATTGGGTTGATCCATTTCGGTCCCTGATCAATGTAGAATACTGTATTTCATTTCGGTGGATCGATGCTCGGCTGGTCTAAATTTTGGATTCTGATTGTCCTTGGCTTATTCGCTTTTACTGTAGATGCGATACCTACAAGTGTATTGGCATGTGCGTTCTGCTCCACGCCGACCTGGTGGATATGGATTTCTGGGAACCCGTTGATCATTTCTAGTACTTTGTCCATGTATTTGCCCATCCGGTCGTCTTGGCATTCATACTCTCCGGTTACTTGGTTGACTACCAGCTGGGAGTCACTGTAGATTGTCAGATTGTCGATCTAGAGTGTTCCAGCAACACTGAGTCCGGCGAGCAAGGCTTCATATTATGCTTCATTGTTGGAGGTGCTGAAGTTCAATCGAATGGCGTGCTCATGTACTACCCCATCGGGAGATATGAGTATTACTTCGACTCCGCTTTCTCGTCTGTTCGAGCTTCTGTACACGAACATCCTCCAGGAGTCACCTAAGATTAGCTTGCTGGCTTCCGTATGCACGAACCCACTGATATATTGCTTCTTCTTGTCGGTTGGCGAAGGATCTGGCCGGGGGGAGTATTCCGCGATGAAGTCGGCAATGATCTGCCCTTTGATGGCAATCCTTGGCTGGAACCTGATGTCAAAATTTGCTAGTTCCACGACCTATTTCGTTATCCTTCTTGACAGATCGACTCGGCGAAGAAGCGTCCGGAGCAGAAATTCGGTTAGGACAACGATGGTGTGGGCCTGGAAGTACGGGGCAAGTTTTCTCGAAGCAATGACCAAAGCAAATGCGAGTTTTTCCAAGGGGAGGTACCTTGTTTCGGCACTGATGAGTGACTTGCTCGAGAAGTAGACGTGAAGTTACTCCTGTCCCTCTTGCCGAACTAATGCTGAGCTTACGGCATGCAGTGTGATGACCAAGAAGAGTTAGAGCTCTTCCCCCTTTTTTGGTTTGGTGAGCAGGGGTGCCGAAGAGAGATAGGATTTCAGGTGGCCGAGGGCTTCCCTGCATTCATCGGTCCATTCAAAGTGGCGTCAACTGTTCTTTCTGAGAACCTCGTAGAAGGACCGACACTTGTCTGATGACTGGCTGATGAATCGGTTCAGAGCGGCTACCATCCCGGCCAGCTTCTGGACTTCTTTTAGAGTTTTCGGATCCTCTAACCGCTGAATGGCCGATACTTGTGAAGGGTCGACCTCAATGCCCCGGCGTGTGACCAGGTATCCCAGGAATTTCTCGGAACTTACACTGAAGGCACACTTGGATGCATTGAGGCTCAATCGATGCTTTTTTAATATGATGAAGACGTTCTGGAGGTCCGTCAGGTGGTGGTTGTTGGCTTTGCTTTTGACCACCATGTAGTCGATGTATGCCTCCATAGTGTCCTCGAGTTTGGCACTGAACATCTTCGTGATCATCCGTCGGTAAGTTGCTCTGACATTCTTTAGACCGAATGGCATTACCCAGTAGCAGAATAGTCCCATAGGAGTGATGAAGGATGTCTTCTCGTGGTCTGGGCCGAACAATGCTATTTGATTGTATCCCTGGTATGCATCCATGAAGCTCATCCGGGGATGTACGACCGTTGAATCTATCAACTAATCGATCCTCGGGAGGGGGAAGCTATCCTTTGGGCAAACATCATTGTGGTTTGTGTAGTCGACACATACCCTCCACTTGCCATTCTTCTCTTTAACGACAATTGTGTTGGCTAGCCAGGTGGGGTATTGAACCTCCCTGATGGCCTGTGCTTCGGTCAGTCGGTCCATCTCTTCGATGACGACATCAGTGTGAGCTACTGCCGAACGTCTAGCCTTCTGGATCACTGGTTTATGCTCTGACTGGACGTTGAGGTGATGAGTGATGAAGTATGGGTCAACGCCCGACATCTCATACAGTGTCCAAGCAAATACTTCCAAATTCCTCTTCAGGAGATCCACCATTTCTGCCTGCTCTGCTTCGGTCAAGGAAGAACCAATAAGAAAGAAGCACTCTGAATCATTGGTGCTTAGAGGTACGGTCGCAAGGTCCTATATGGATTTTTCAGAGGCGCTTGTACCAATGTCCTTGAGCACCGGCTGATCCGGAACCTCCACCCAGTGAACTTGCTTTGGAGTCACTTTTCCTTTCACCGCAGCAATGTAGCACTGCTTGTCTGTCGTCTGGTCTCCACGGAGCTCTTCTACTCCCTTGTTGCCGATGTACTCGAGTAACTGGTAGTAGGTGGAAGCTACACCCTTGATGCTGTGGACCCAAGTTTCGCCCAAGATTGCATTGTAGGGAGATGGGATGTCGACAACCACAAATTCTATATCGATTGTGACCGACCCGACTACCATGGGGATGATAATTCTTCCAATTGGCCAAACAGAAGCCACATTGAACCCCACGAGTGGTACGTCGATCGGTGTGAGGTTGGATTCTTTGTACTCCATTTTTTGAAGAGAGAATAGTACATTATGTCGGCTGAGCTGCCGAGGTCTACCAAGACCTGCCAGGCATTATTACAATTGCCAATCCGTATGGTGACGACCAATGCATCGTCATGGGGGTGCTGCACCCTGTCAGAATCCCTGTCGGAGAAAGAAATAGAATACCTGGAGTCCGACTTAGGCCTCTTTGCTGCCGGTTGGATTGCCATGACCTCTCTATCGGTCATCTTCTGTAGCTCGACACGAAGTCTGTCCTCTTGCTACTGGTTTACCATGGCATGTATGACATTGATTGTCAGGATCTCCTCCTTCGGGACCCCTTTGTCGGCTTCGGTGACCGTCTTCGGTTCATCGATGTACTCCTTGAGGTGTCCGACAGTAACAACTCCTCAAGGAAATCTTTGAATGCTCGGAAGTTCGTGGTTAGGTGTCCTTTCACCTTGTGGTAAGAGCACCTGGACCTATCGTTGTGTTTTCTAGGAGCTCTCATCCTTCGCTCCGATCATCTGAAGAACGGCTCCTTTTCGATTTTTTGGATCAAAATGTAGATTCTAGGGGTGAAAGCGAAACCGAAAAAACTGACCCGACCGAAAAAACCGACCGATTTTTTTCGGTTTTCGGTCGGTCCAAACATGTAATCGGTCCATTTTCGGTTTTTTTTAAAAACCCACCGAAATTTCGGTTCGGTGTTCGGTTTTAGGACTTTGGGCCGAACCCACCTGAACCCGACCGAAAACCGAAAAAACCAAAAAACCCAAAAAAACCCGAAAAAAACTAAACCTATGGTTAATATTAACTCATATCCGTAGTTAGTTCCAAACCCAAAAAACCGAAAACCGAACCGAACCGAACCGATTTTTTCGGTTGTCGGTTTCGGTTTTACCGCAATGTGGACCGAACCGATCGGGTTTGATCGGCCGAAAAACCCGACCGAACCGAACCGATTTCACCCCTAGTAGATTGGTTCCTTGAAGACCATAGTGTGGTCAATGAACTCATAAGGATTGGGAGTCCGGTACTCTCCGCTCTGAACGGTGTTTGTTTCCTTTCTCCTGGTTGGGGCATTGCTGATGTGGTTTCCGGAGCGAAGGTCAGACTTGTTTCTTTCTTCCTTTGTCTCCCCCAGTCTCGCGTGGAGCTCAATCCTGGCCATGAGCTCATTCATAGTGGAAGGAGGGAATAACACTAGGTCCTCAAACTCCCGACTGATGTGATCCAGGCCAAGTTTGAAGGATGTCACGGCCTTCTGATCGCAATCTTCAATTTCATTGTACATGTCCCAATACCAGACTGCGTATTAGCACAGGAATTCGGACCTTGCCCGTCTGAGATCGAGCAGGGAATTCACCTCTTTCTTTATCCTGGAGCTAGTGATGAACTGGGCAAGAAATGCCATAGAGAGATCTTGCCAAGATGCGATGGATCCCTTAGGCAGTCGGTCAAACCAGAGTAGCCATATCTCCCCCAAACTGGATGGGAAGAGCTTGCACATCAGATCATCGTTGGTTTAGTACAGGGACACCATCTGCTTGAATTTCACCAGATGGGTGTAGGAATCCATCTTTGGGTCATATTTATTGAACTTGAGCGCCGAGAGGCCGACGAATGGCTTTACGACTTTGATTTCAGGGGAGAACGAAGAGGTGATCAACCTCTCATGTCGATCGGCATTATGTAGGCAGGGTTGATGGTGTTGCGTTGATCGGGCCTCTTCCTGGAACCGTTGGGTGACCTCCTGTTCGGAGCGAGTGTACCTACTATCCCGGCCTCTGCTGCGTTGATGGCCTCTGGTAGTGGACTGATACCGTCTATTTTGGGCTGGAGACTGTCTGGCTGGAACCAGGGCTCCTGAACCCAACCTTTCAGTACGGAGACCCTCTGACTTCCTACAAGACGCTTGTTTCTGCGTCTATCGGGCGAGGGGAGCCATCTAGCACGACGGCCCATGTTTCCACCTTTTCGACCAGAAGAGCATTCCACCCTCTTGCCTGAGTGGTCATGTACTGACACCTCACTTTCGTAAGGTTTGTCCTTCTGCGAGGAGGGTGTCATGTAGCTTTTACTTGATCTTCCTCTGGTGGCACTTGCCTCTGGAGTTGCTCTTTTGGCTGTGGCCTCCCTCAGGCGGATCATTTCAAGTCTCAGGAAGTCAATCTGGTTGTCCCTTCTCTCCAAATCTACCTCCAACTTTCTTATGTACTGTTTGGTGGTCATCTTGGCCGCAGTGCGGACATGAAATAGTAGGACTCTCTTCGCCATCAACCAAGGCACGCTTGGAGGGACGGGCGACACTAGCTGGACTATCTGTACCTCCCCCGACGTCTCCTCCTTTGGGTCTCCGCCCGTCGGCATCATTCATTCCAAGGATGATCAGGTCTTTCGAACCCATTTTTTGGCTAACGAAATGTCGAATGTGATCTGCAAAGAGTGAAGGTGTTCCCCAGCGGAGTCGCCAATTGTTGGGAGGGGGGGTTGCCTTCAACTGTTGGATCAGAGTAGTAAGAGGGGCGAAGGGAGACCTAGATGCAAAAAAAAAACGTTAGGCTACCGGCAATGCCTTCGATGGACCCTCTGATGGTAAAGTCAGCAAAATGTCGAGAGAGAAATTTGATAGAGTTTGGGCAATGAGAAATCACATCTCTCCCTCAACCCTTTGCACGTATATATAGTTGCATCGGCACGTAGTCCATACGCGCTTCGGCTCGCTTGTAGCCCCTCTTCCGACAACCTGGGGCAATGCACCTAACAGGTGGCGTGCGCCTGGGCGGCGCCCGACAGCCTCGAGCAGTGTGCATGTTGACATGTCGGCCGTCATGTGCCGAAAGTGTAAGTTGCGGAATCCCAAAAAGATGCCTTCTGCAGTCGAGGGCACGCCTGTCGGGCCTACATGGCGATCCTCCCAAAGCAGTGTCGAAGCCCCAGATGATGTGGCCGAAGGGAGTATCGTGGAACTCATACCTTCGGCCTCACGCTGGGCGGTTCCCATTCTGCACCGGTCCTTTCCTCTGCTACTAATTCCAACGTGGCTCCCTGTCTGGACCGGTCTGTCGGTTGTTTCTATTTCGACCCTCAACAAATGCTTTACCCTTCTTGAAAAATTGAACATTGCATTTTTTAGTGGAACATTCATTAACTCTTAGTATCTACTACTCATTATGATAAGACTTCGTATAAGGCTCGCTTCCCCGATGATGAAATTAATTGCAATCCCGGGATCCTCCATCCATATATACAATATATATATTCATGTTCTTTTGTTGCAGTTTCATTGAGAAAGCGTGCTATATGGTGAGAATGTCGAAAGACACGAATCCCGACACATGATTGTGTAATTGCCGATTCATTGAAAGAAATGAACATGACTATTTGGGGATAGTGGATCCCATATCTGCAATTAATGTCATTACTGGGGAAGGTCGTGTGTGTCGGGCCTCGTA
>NMUG010007118.1:0-12227 GCA_002855965.1 Monotropa hypopitys
GAGGCAGTGGTGAATTGGGAGAGGCCGACTTATGTTACCGAGATTCGTAGTTTCTTGGGTTTGGCAGGGTACTATAGAAGATTCATTGAGGACTTTTCTTCCATAGCATTACCTATGACTAGATTGACTAGAAATGGGGTGAAGTTTGAATGGTCGGAGGAATGTGAGTCTAGTTTCCGGGTTTTAAAAGATAAACTAGTTTTGGCACCTATTTTGACGATTCCGGAAGGATAAGAGGACTTGGTGATTTACAGTGATGCTTTACTTTGTGGTTTGGGGTGTGTTTTGATGCAACGGGGTAGAGTTATTGCCTATGCTTCTAGACAACTGAAAACCCATGAAAAAAACTATCCTACTCATGACTTGGAGTTGGCAGCCGTAGTGTTTGCTTTGAAGCTTTGGAGACATTACTTATACGGGGTAACATGTGAAATTTTTACGGACCATCAAAGTTTGAAGTACCTTTTTACCCAAAAAGAGCTTAATTTGAGGCAACGTAGATGGTTGGAGTTAATCAAAGATTATGATTGTAGTATTCATTATCACTCGGGGAAGGCAAATATAGTAGCGGATGCCTTGAGCAGGAAATCAATGGGATCTTTGAGTTGTTTGGGCTGTGCTCGGGTTGAAATTTTTGAGGAAATGAAGGGTTTGGGAGTTGATATGGCATTTGGAAAGGAAGAGGCTCTTTTAGCAACACTTGTAGTGAAACCTCTATTTGAAGAGCAGATTAGAATTGGGCAGGAGCATAATGTGTTTTGGAGAATATCCGCCAGCAAAATTTATTGGGGGAGAAAACTGAGTTTATGATTCGGAGTGATGGTATGATAATGTTTGGGAGTCGAATGTGTGTACCGGAAGATATAGAGCTTAGAAGAAAGATTTTGGAGGAAATGCACAATTCTAGATTTGCTATGCATCTGGGAGCAACAAAAATGTATCGTGACTTGCGTGAAAATTTTTGGTGGAGAGGGATGAAGCGAGAGATTGTTGATTTTGTGGCTGGATGTCTTACATGTCAAAGAGTAAAGATTGAGCATCAAAGATCGGAAGGGCTAGTTCAAAGTTTACAAATACCCGAGTGGAAGCGGGAACATGTGACGATGGATTTTGTTGTGGGATTGCCAAAGTCTAAGGGCAATTACGATTCTATTTGGGTGATTGTGGACCAGTTGACGAAGTCGGCTCATTTCCTTCCAGTGAGGACTTCTTTCAATACGGATCGTTATGCAAGAATCTATATTGAGGAGATTATTCGACTACATGGTGCACTGGTGTCTATAGTGAGTGATAGAGATCCAAAATTTACTTCGAGGTTTTGGACAAGTTTACAACAAGCTTTGGGTACCTCATTGAAGTTTAGTACCGCTTTTCATCCTCAAACGGATGGGCAATCGGAGAGAACTATTCAAACAATAGAAGATATGTTACGGTCATGTGTGCTTGACTTTCGAGGAGGCTGAGATGATTATTTTCCATTGATAGAGTTCGCTTAAAATAATAGCTTTTAAAGTAGCATTGGGACGACACCATTTGAGGCTCTATATGGTAGGAGGTGTCGGACACCAACTTGTTGGAGTGAGATTGGGAAAAGACAAATTTTGGGACCGGAATTATTGCAAATAGCATCAGATGGAGTTAGACTAATTCGAGAAAGGTTGAAAGTGGCTCAAAGTCGTCAAAAGAGCTATGCGGATAATAGAAGAAGGGAGTTGGAGTTCGATGTTGATGACTATGTATTTTTGAAGGTGTCGCCTTGGAAGGGAGTCGTGTGGTTCAAGAGAAAAGGGAAGTTAGCACCTAGATATATTGGTCCATATGAGATTGTAGAGAGAGTTGGGGCTACGGCATATCGCTTGGCATTGCCGGTAGAGTTATCACGACTTCACAACGTGTTTCATGTTTCCTTATTGTGGAAGTATGTCAATGATCCAAACCATGTACTACAAGCGGAACCTTTGGAGATAGAGGAGGATTTGTCTTATGAAGAAAAAACAAGTGAAGATTATTGATCATAAAGAATAAGTGTTACATTCCAAAGTGGTGCGATGGGTCAAAGTCTTGTGGCGAAACCATGGTGTCGATGAGGAAACTTGGGAAGGCGAAGAGAGCATACGGAGGGATCATCCTCACTTGTTTTCAGGTACGTTTTAAATTTCGAGGGCGAAATTCCTAAAGGGGGGAGAGTTGTAATACCCGTTCCACATTATCAATTATTTTAAAAACAATTCAAGAATATTGGGAATTTTAGTGAGAGTAAGGAAGGATTTTGGGTATAATTAAGCATTAATTATATAAGTGGTATAATAGAAAAATGCCCAATTTATACAAAAATTATATATAAGTAAGGAGGATGGCTTGTAAGGGTAATAACCCTTTTAATTAAAGGGCAAATAGGTAAAATGCAAGAAAAATATGATTTAGGGATTTGGAGGAACTCCCTAATCCCTTCATTATACAAATTATAGAGTTGGAGGCTAGAGAGGGAGAAAGAGAAGGAGAAAGAAGAATCGGGTGAATCCAATGCAATTGTGAAGGAATCCAAAGAAGAATCCTTCTTCAATCTTAATCCTCACGTAAGTACACTTGAGAAAGGCGGTGAGGCCTCGCTCAAGGGCAAGGAGAAGGCTTAGACAACGGTATTCAGTGAGTGTATGGATTCGGTATATTGAGAGTACTTTGCATAATTTTTTTCAAAGTACATGTCCTTCTCATTTGATTGTTGGAAACTTTTCATACATGTTCTAAGCTATATGGGATTGTGATGGTAATGCAAGTCTTTTCTATGCATGTTAGATTTAATTGGAAGTTCTCTTCCTGTAGACTATACGTTATACGTGGGAGTGAGTTGTATTAAATTACATTGGGAGAAATGCATGATATATATATGCACCTTAGAACATAAGTTCTTGCAGACTACACGGGCAACTGTGGGAGTGAGTTTCTCTGGGTACTACACCCACTATGAAGAGGGGTCATACCTCAAATGGAGTATCCTTGTGATACATTGGATGAGTGTGCTGGGCACACGAACTATCACATATAGTGATAGCTATTTTGGAAAGGAAGATGGAAAGGTTTTGAAAAATGGATGCATGGGGTTGGAAGTATGTTTTTAAGGGGTTGGACCCTTTTTCTTGCAAAGTTTAATCCTTGCATGTTTTATAAATCTCTTGCAATTGTGAAATCAATATATCCTATTCACACTCTGGTTTCCTTGTGTTTTCTTAAATACTTGGAAACTAGGTTTTGGAGCTAGCGGTCCACTACTTAGCTTGGTGAGATGATTCTTTTGGGAGCTTGGATTTGGATGGAAGGCTTGAAGCATATCTTGAAGAGGTAGTTCTTGGCTTGTGCGCCAGGATTTTTTGGTTGAGAAGAACCTTGTTCTTTTAATCTTAGTGCTTGAACTTTTCTTTTTAGTATTTGTCCGTAGAAGTAAATGTTGGTACATTGTGGTTTGCTAGAAGAACAGTTATGACTTTGATGCTTCTTATTTTGCACTTGTGGTTAGTTGACTTTGGTTTTAGAAATTTTGACTCTTGGGTTTTAAATGATGAGAAAAATTTTATTCCGCATATTATTTTGGTGTTTTTGGTAAGGGATGTTACAGATTTCAGCACAGAAGAGCCGGCTCCAATTGACTCAATGGATGATGGTTGTGAAAGGTCTTTCAGTTTATAGATTGGGCGAGCCATACCTTCATTTTTGCCGGTACCAGATGTGTAAGAGCCCTCTACCGAAGTCCGATAACCCAAAGTATGGGTACAAAGAAGTGTAGTCGAGGAGAAACGGAGCCGATCGTTGATTTTATCCAAACTTCAAAACCTCCAAGATTTTGTCAAGTTCGACACATGGCTTAAGTGCTGACGATTTGTACGAAGCTGCAAAGGCAGAAGAAGCACCATCAGTGAGACAACAAGTAAGCAATAACGATGAAAAGATGGCCGACGTATGAAGTTTCTTGGGTTGCTGAGGGATTAGATGGCGAGTCAGCTGGGTCTCGAAGTTTCCAGAGACTACCATATAATCATTAGCATACTTGTCAGAGTCCGGTAATCCAGCAATGACTCTCTCTTTGGTTGGCCGATGGGCAATATAATACTTGTTCAAAGTCCTATTGAAGCCAATGGTATAGTGGCCAAAGAGATCTTTGAATGTCAGAGGGGCTGCTAGAGTCTCATTCAACTTGGCAACCACCATCATGATCCAAAAGACATTGACCGTCACTTACGATGGTGTGATACCGAGCTCGTTGAAGAATCGACATAGGAAGGGATCTAGAGGGAAGCATACTCCCCCTCCAAGACGGCAAGAATGGGGATATGAATATACTCTGATCCTGGTTCAAAGTCATCCTGTGCTGCCAAGGAGATCTGCACGTCGGTCGGGATGTCATAATCCTCCCAAAACTTTCTCACAGATGAGCCGGAGGAGAGAATGAGATGATATTTGTCAGAATACTTTTTGGTGCCATTTTGCAAAAAACCTAAAATAAAAGAGCTACATCAGTCCAATCGACACCTTAACTCCTCCCTTCGATAAGGGTTCAAATAAAAGAGGGTCGTTCAAGCATTTAGCACGGGGGAGAAGGGTAGTCACCACCCTATGCCTACTTGGCACAGGGCAGAGGTTAGAGAGGGAGATCACCGAAGTGCGGTGGTGCGGCTAGTGGACCACCACAGGAGCATCCCCTCACAAAATAACCCAAGTAAAATGTTGAAATCGTTCGAAAAGATAGTAAAAATGATGAAGAAGAAATGGTGATCTTACCAGAGCGATTTCCAGGAAGAAGAAGACTCAAAATCAAACAAGATACATCAAATTGGAAGCTCGCCGGAAGCCCACCGGAAATCGCAAGAGATAGAGGTTTCAAAACTCTTTCTCCTTCTCCCTGTGAAGTATTTATAGGGGGAGAGACCACTGATAGTACCACGTGGCCAAGGCATTAAATACAGAGATGAAGTAATGCCACTAGATTTGGATCGACACATTCCAAATGTTACATCCTATTTCGGCATAGACCAATGGCATGACGCCACATAGATGACTTTTGGAATTTGGCAGTTATTCTCTAGTGATTTGAAGCGATGCGTGTAAACGGTCAAATCTACCGACATTCTATCCAACCATACGATGACACGTAGAATACCATTTAATGAATTATGATAGCTTTTATTGGAATTTGGATCCATATGTGCCAATGTTCACACCAGCCACAGCACCGGCCAATTAGAGGGTGATGCGTGATAATTCATGCGATGTGGACATTATTTTATCGGTCCCAGCAAAACGAGAGCCGGTCTGTCCGGGGGCCCGGAGGATGTCACTTCGGCATCATCTCAGCCCACGAAAAAATGACAGTTATTGCCGATAAAAGAAGGAGTAAGCAGAAATTCTCTCTGACATGAGTCAACCCTGCTTCAAAAGATTCTGAAGGCAAGGTTGAGGGGCTATTATAAAGGCATAAGAGAATTCCAGTGGCCGTCAGAGGCCTTTCTAGGTGCCTCATTGGCACATGTAGTGGAAGGTAGAAGAGGACAAGAGGCACCAAGGCATCCTGCCGAAGGGCGAGCACTGTAGCACTCTACTCGATCACAAGGTGTTGGAGCTCCAGCATCTTGTCCTTCTAGTCTAGATCATACCACAACGGTTCGGCCATGCTCCGTCATTAGCAGCGCGTTGGCCTGACAGGCATGCCAGAAGTTGCAGAGAATATTATCCTCAAGGACATCATCCTGAATTTCTCGGGCATGCTCACGACGCGTGCAGACGTCGTGTTAGCTTTCACACTTTTTGAGAAGACCAGATAAAGACGTGTCCCCTACGCGACTGTCACTTTAGACATGCACACTGCCCCAGATAGCCTTGTCGCAACACCAAGCACCACCGAAGTACATGCTAGACACGCACTGATGCTACTATAAATATCACCCATAGGTCAGGAGAGAGGTACACACTTTCCCCTAGAAAAAACTTTGTCTATTTACTCTTGCTCCATAGAAATCTTGCCTAATTTATCAGCGGAGTGTCTATCGGCGGCATTGCCGATAGCCTAACATGTTCTGCTTGTGCAACTAGGCAGAAGATTCATCCATCGACAATCGGAAAGCAAACCCCCACTTCAAGAACTATCACACGTTATGATAGAAGTGGATGTAGATAGAGAATAGTCTCCCTCTATTGAACCACTATAATTTCTTTGTATTCATTATTTTTATCTTGCTATATCTCTCTCATGCATGCTTGTTTAATTTGGTTAAATTTAATATATATGTAAATCAAATTGTTGGGGGGATTCTCATTCTTGAAACAATCTCAAACAGGAAACCTTAACCACTACAGTCTTGCAATAATCAAAGTGTAACGTAAGGCGATTGTGATTGACTCTTGAATCTCGATTCTATAACAAAACCCTACTTCAATCAAAGTTACTTTTTCGTTTCTTTATTTTCAGGTTATACTTTTATTGGCCATTAATTTAGTTAGACCAATTCATCCCCTGTTGGTTGTATTTAGTTCAATAAAAAAATTTATCTTTCCAAGTCTTGTTTGAGGATGAAAGATTTTTTTATAAGGTCCTCCTCTTTGACCCTTTTCGAAAAATACCACTACCCACGAGTCATGAGAAACTCATTTAGGTTATACAAATGAAATAAGACGCTGAATGTCATAGGGGACTTCCCCTCAGAAGAAACACTCTACAATACAACACACTCGATCAAGGTCATCCATGCGTTAGGAGTGAGTTGAGTCGGATAAAGCCAAAAGTGTGCTAGGATCTCTCAGGCAATTGGGGGAAAGGGATACACAATCCACCCTCCAGGTCTCCCAAGTACACGCAAGCCTCATCCATAACATCGAAGCATGCCCTCTCACCTTCTATAGGGACCCTGAGAGAAATGGAATCATTTAAAACTCACAGATGAACAGAGAGAGGAATACAAAAGAAGTCCAATCGAAATACAAATGAGAATCGAGGGCGTACCTAATCAAGTTCTCTACCAACAAACACTGCAAGAACTTTTACACAAGAGGAAGATGTGAGGAGGAGAATGGGCAACCAAGTAGTAATGATAAAATTCTGGGGAGGAAAGGATGCCGATTGATCATAGCGATCCCTTATAAAAGGAGCACCAACGGTCACAATAGGAAGGTGGAACGCCAAAATACATGCCCACCAATCCCAGGAACGACAAATGTCCCATTTGATAACTAGTCTGCAGGAACATTTAATGTTCACGACTCCCGAGAAAGGATAACCATCATTTACGGAAGATACAACATCTCTGCTTGCCATAAGGGAATAGGATCGTGCCCCAATCATATTATGTGTGATTCACGTTACGGTTACACTACGAAAAAGAAAACCCTAATCATGATAGCTTATCTGTATGGTAATAACCTCAATACTCTATATAATCTGTGCCATAATCCCTGAAATTTCGAAGGGACCAACCAACTGCATATAAATAAAGGAAAATACGAGGTAAACATGTATGAGATTCTTTATCCCATTAATTCAAAATTCTTTGATTCTCAGACAAATTCTAACTAGATCGTCGGATGCGATTTGGGCGACACACACCCAATCTTATGTCTCCCGGATCATTATTTTGCAGGAAAGCTCAAGAGGATTCAGTCAATCTAGGTGAATCTGACCTTGCCGATAATCGATCCATCTATACTCTTGCAAAAAATCATCTCAATCATATATTCGTTGGAACTTGATCTATAGTTAAAAAACATTTATTTTGTTTTATAATAAAAAGTAGATAAAACTTTGAACTTATTAGATCAAGCATATTGAGATATCCAATTAAGCTAATTTTTTGTCAGAATATAGCAGACAACATCAAAGTTGGCGTGGTTTGGACTCAGGGCCATCGAAGTACAGCGGCCACTGATCACTCAGAGTTCGCAGAGGGGTAAAACATTTTATGAGGGACAGTGATGGAATTTGTATAAAGTTGAGGATTTCATGCAATTAGTGATAGTAATAAGGATGACAATGTAATTTATCGTTTAAAATAGAGTTTGTCGTAACTTGTAAACTCTCATAAACGACGTCGTAGCCGCGTTCCCAGTTATTCCGGAGAAAAATCGCGTAAAAACCCTAAACTGGAAGGTTCCAGAGCCAAGACGTCTCTGCAGCCTCTCCATCACCAATCGCCCATCATTGCAGCCTCAGTCTCTAATTCAGCGGAAAAAGCGCAGATTTATCGGTAAATTGCGAGCTTTTCTCGGGGAAGAAGGAAAATACGATGTCGTACGACGACGTGGAGATCGAAGACATGGAGTGGAACGAGGAGCTCCAGGCTTTCACCTACCCATGCCCTTGCGGAGACTTGTTTCAGATCACAAAGGAAGATCTGAAGCTCGGCGAAGAGATCGCTCGATGCCCCAGCTGTTCCCTCTACATCACAGTCATTTACAATCTCGAGGATTTCGTCGGCGATTCATCGAAGAAGCATCTCGAGCCCTCCAAGCAACAGTCCGTAGCTGTCGCTTAAAAAAACAGGTCCTAATTAAATCAGTACGTGATATAGAAGAGTTCGATGGTTTATTTTGGAGTAAATTACAGCAAGCCTGCTGCTTTAGTTTCTTGTCGAAATTTTGTTATTCGGTTCTGTTGACGTTTGGATGATTTGTAGGTGTGAAAGTAAAACATAAGTGTGGTACTGACAGAATATTTGCTTGGAACGTAAGCTGGGTTGTTTTTTTAGAGATCAAAATTGCTGATCGTATTGAATCGTTGTTTCTTTGGGGTTCTTTTTCATTTCCTATTACATAATAAATCTACTAGAGGCACTACACACGCAATGGAGGATTAAAAATGGCAATTTATTTTGATTAGCGGGAGCAATTATTTAGAATGAATGATGGAATGCATATTGCCTTTTTTATGCTTATGGTTATTGGGTTATGCAACTAATTAAATAGTAAGAATTTGTTTTGAGGGATAATTTAGGAAATAGAAAAATTGACACAATGACAGAAAAACGAAACATCAGTTTGGTGCAGCCGCACGCTCTGGCTATAAGCGGGGCCTCCAGTAGCTGGCGCTGGGATTGGTTCACTCAGGACTAGTTGTGGTGCGCGTAAGCTGACCCGGACACCTGAGTTATCAAAAAAAAAAAAATTTTGGTGCTCTCCTTTTATATCTATTAGCAGTTGAGTGGAAGTGAGTTTGATGGTAATTTTGAAAAAAAAAATAGTAACCCCAAGTCATTCTGTTTCGAGTAATATGCTGGACTTCTCATCCTTATGCATCTTGCTCGGGAAGACAATTTTGCCATCAACTTAGGCTTGCTCCCACCTTGAGGTATCTAATCAGAAAAATAGCCCTAGTTCTTTTTGTTTCAAACAAAATGCTGGACTTCTCATCCTTATGCATCTTGCTCGGGAAGATAATTTTTCCATTAACTTAGACTTGCTCTCACCGTAAATTTCTGAACAAAAAAGTAGCCCTAACTCATTCTGTTTCGAGCAAAATGATGGACTTCTCATTCTTAAGCATCTTGCTCGAGAAGACAATTTTGCCATCAACTTAGGCTTGCTCTTATCGTAAGTTTCGGAACAAAAAAGTAGTCCCAAGTCTTTCTGTTTTGAACACTTGTTGTGAATTTCTCATCCTTTGCATGTGTTCGGGAAGACAAATTTATCATTTACTCTGGTTTCTCACCCTAAAGTTAATGATCAGAAGAGTAGCCCCAAGTCTTCTTTCTTCTTTCTGACTTTTATCTTTTCAAACAACCGCATTGTCTTCACCATTCATAGAAACACCATCTTCTTGTTTTTTTTTTGACTTTCATTCAAAGCAAACAGTATCTTCTTGCTTTTTTTCGACTTTCATTCATAGCAAACACTATCTTCTTGCTTCTTACTAACTAAGATTTGACCTTTGATAGCTGTGCGTGAGATAAAACAAATATCGAATTCCCTAAGATGAACGAACCAGACTGCCATTCTTCCCGAAAAATCTTTTAAGGCATGTATCTTTTTTCTTCATCACGAAGAATTTTGCTTACGTACTATATTAATTTCTGCTCGGCTTCCTCTTCTTTGATCAAGACTGTGCTGATGGCATGCTCCAATACATCAATATAGACTTTAAGAACATCCTCTGACTTTGTCTGATGATCTGCTGATGAATTTACTGAGCGCGACAACCATTCCTGTGAGACTTTGCACCTCCTTAGTCCTTTTCGGACTTTGGAGACTTTGCAAGGCCACAATCTGATCTGGGTTGGCTTCAATTCCTCTTTTGGTCACTTAAATACCCAAGAAATTTTTTTGAACTGACACCAAAAGCACATTTTGAAGCATTTAATTTCAATTTGAAATTTATAAGTACCTTAAATGCCTGGTGCGCCTCTACATGATCCTGCCCCCGTACAACATCTCTTGGGTGCCTTTTTTCACCATCATATCTCCTTTCCCGCACAGGATTTCTGAATTCCTGTACTTTCTCTGCATGATCCATTACCTGTTCATTTTCTCGCACCACCTTTCTTTCATTAACAAAACGATTTCTGCCTTCACGAACATGATTTATAATTTCCCGCTCATAGTTCATTCTTTCTCTTTCTGATCGAATAGATCTTCCCACTTGTTGGCTGGATAAACGATTTTCTCCATGAGTATGACTTATTTTATCAGGATGAACTTGTCTGGGTAAATTGACTCCCTGGCCCGTTCATTCGATCGTCTTGATTTTTGCTTCCCCTTGATCTACCAAGAGAATGCTGGGGAACATTCTCTTGCCTCTTCCTTCCATTGCCCTGCCTCATATCAGGGTTCTGGATTCTCTCTCTTCTCAATTCTTGAATTTCTTTCTCTAGTCATTCTATTGCTTGATTTCTTCCTTCTACAATCCTTATCAAATCTTTTTCCCTCCTTGTTTGGGAATGAGATTTGGTTTGGTTTCTAGTTTCTGATGACACTTCTCGCTCTGATCAAGAATATTACCGAGCTTTCTTAGAATTGGAATATTCTCTAAGGCTCTGACTCTCCGACAAGGAACTAGCCCCTTGAAGAATCGCCCTTTTGCTTCTTGACACTATTAGGAGTAGCAATTGTCAATCCTTTTCCTCTGATCTCAGATGCAATTCTATGCTTGGTTGGCGTTACAAAATCCCGTCCTGACATTTTTGAATTGGAAGAAATGGAAATCTCAAGAAATATCAAAAGATTTCCCACAGACGGCGCCAATTGTGAGTGTGATTTTTTTGAACAACCCAAATAATCACAAAATCGTCAGTCCAGGAATTGAATCTTCATTCTCGTGCTGTCTTCTAATCTTGGCGATGCTGCCACCACAAATAACACCTAAAAGACCCCCATGTCTTTCGACTCAGAGGGCTCTCCGATACTTAAGTTAGTATCTTTCTCAAATAAAACTTCAAAGGAGATGCAAAAACTAAACTTTTAGAGAGAGAGAGTTAGTATCAGAATTTGCATACCTCATTTGGTCTGTTTCTCTCCCTTTTATATATATTCTATTTTTTGCTGACTTTGTTCCCACCTTCCACTTTTGAAATTTGAAGGGTGGAGTTCTGACTAGACCTTTCACTTTTGCTATTTTTAGTGCCTTCTTTATTATATTCTGTAACGGCTGGCGTGTCTTTACTGCTTTCACTATCTTAATTATATGTCTTTACTCCGCTTCTTTGTTTTTATCGTCTCCATTAACTTCAATCTTTGTCGTTATTTATTCTTTTTGCCTTGTCTTTTTCTGCAAAACATTCGTTCTGGAGCATATTTAATGATTGAAATTTCTCATTCCAATCATTAAATAGGACAAAGTTGTCAAATCGTGAATCGAATCGAGAATCGGAAGGGCCTTTTCGGAATCGAGAATCGAATTGAATCGTGAATCGCTCCGATTCGGTCATGATTTCTAGAATATGTCAAAACTTGTATTTATGCCTTTTAGTGAAAAAGAAATATTGTAAAAATATTTATTTTATACCTAAATCAATAATAATCTTGTCCGAAGTAATAAATTGAGGATCATATGATTAAATAGGGAACACACTTAACTGTATTACAAAAGATGTAATTGGATAAATGTCATTTTAGTCATTTTTTTAAGTGTTGAAGAATATTGTAATTTGTATCTATTAGGAAGATTCTGTATCAATTAAAATCGTAATGTGTATCGATTAGAAAGATTGTAATTAAGGTATATAATCAATTAGACAAATTAGGTAGGTAGTATAATT